>JAOUQV010000015.1:3858043-3871242 GCA_028565295.1 Aspidoras spilotus | reverse complement strand
CACGGCACAAGCGGGCCACACACTAGGCACAAGCGGGCCACACACTACACACTAGGCACAAGCGGGCAACACACTACACACTAGGCACAAGCGAGCCACACACTAGGCACAAGCGGGCAACACACTAGGCACAAGCGGGCAACACACTAGGCACAAGCGGGCCACACACTAGGCACAAGCGGGCCACACACTAGGCACAAGCGGGCCACACACTATTTGTTTGCATTTATAATGAACTGGGGAGAAAATGAGGCTCATCCAGAAAGTTCTGATAAAACAGAAATGTTATTACAAGCAGAAGTGCGGATAATTTTTGACCCACACTCGGATATATGCACGTGAATGTTTTCTTACCCGCTTCCTGCACTTTCTCCACTGCCTTTGTGATCTCAGACTTCAGAGCTTCAGTTTCATCCACACATACAGATGTTGCAACAGGAACCACTGCAACGGCCGAGTACAAAGTTCACATCAATTCTTCTTTACGTTCAAAATATTAGTCTCACTGTGAATCTTGTACCCACGATGATACCACACTTACCAGTCAGCTGTGTCACCGTGTTGGCCGCCAATGCTTCAGTATCCAAAGTCACAATGCCATCTGTGGTGACCGTAACAATACTGACATTCTCATCAAGCTCGGACACAGAGGCAGTTCCAGGGAGCGAATTGTCCTCCACATTGTCCTCCACGTTGTCCTCCACATTGTCCTCTTCTGTCAATACCAGTTTCTTCATACCTGCTTTGCCCTGATGAACAGTTTTAACGTGGGCGCGGAGGTTGTCCACACGGTTGAACCCACGTCCACACTTGTCACAAAGATAAGGTTTCTCACCTGTGAGTGGAGGTACGAAGGTAAGTTTGAGGGCAGTTTACAAATAACCTCTAAAATGAATGATTCTGACCTGTATGGATGATGATGTGCTTCGAGAGGTCGCCGACATTGACGAAGGCTTTGTTGCACGTTTGGCATTTGTGGGGTCGTATGTTGTCATGATGGCGGATGTGATTAGCCAGTTGACTGGACTGAACAAACCTGTACGTTAAAACCTTTGTTATTCGTTGGTTTATTGCTAAACGCCATACTGGGCGTAGACGGGCATGTTCATGACAGGAACACAGTTTCATCTCATACACAGGTATTAATAACAACAATGATCTTCATCTGAACTTGTACCGCGTCTGTCACATGACCAAGGTTGCTTTAGAATTAAATAGTCCATTGCTACACATCATTAAAAGTCATATCCGACAACAACAACAACTGTCCTCATGTCCCGTAACTGTAATATGTTGCTTTCTTTACTGAAAAACACAGTTTTCTTTAGAAATATAAAATAATAAAGTTGTATTTATAAAATCTACCTTTTGCCACAGCGGTCACAGACGTACGGTCTCTCTCCGGTGTGCTTTCGGACATGAGCAATCAGTGAACTGGCCTGTGCGAAGCCTTTTCCACAGCTGAGACACAGACAAGGCTTTTCTCCTGCAAGAATCACACACACAGACACACACACACACACACACACACACACGGACTGTAGCACTGTGATAGCTGTGAATATAGTGAGGGAATCGAAAGGGAATGTAATACCTGTGTGAATGCGAACATGCCGCTGCAAGGCCCCTGGATCAGCGAACGCTCTCCGACAGTGCATACACACAAAGGGCTTCTCTCCGCTATGAACTCGCAGATGCCTCTTCAGATTCCCTGCTCAAATACAGCACTTTCAACACAGACCCAACACCAGTCTAACACCAGTCTAACACCAGTCTAACACCAGTCTAACACCAGTCTAACACCGATCTAACACCGATCTAACACCAGTCTAACACCAGTCTAACACTGATCTAACACCAATCTAACACCAGTCTAACACCAGTCTAACACTGATCTAACACCAGTCTAACACCAGTCTAACACCAGTCTAACACCAGTCTAACACCGATCTAACACCAGTCTAACACCAGTCTAACACTGATCTAACACTGATCTAACACCGATCTAACACCAGTCTAACACTGATCTAACACCGGTCTAACACCAGTCTAACACCAGTCTAACACCAGTCTAACACCGATCTAACACCGATCTAACACTGATCTAACACCGATCTAACACCAGTCTAACACTGATCTAACACCGGTCTAACACCGATCTAACACCGATCTAACACTGATCTAACACTGATCTAACACTGATCTAACACCAGTCTAACACTGATCTAACACCGATCTAACACCAGTCTAACACAGATCTAACACCGATCTAACACCAGTCTAACACCGATCTAACACCGATCTAACACTGATCTAACACCGATCTAACACCAGTCTAACACCAGTCTAACACCAGTCTAACACCAGTCTAACACCAGTCTAACACCGATCTAACACCGGTCTAACACCGATCTAACACCGATCTAACACCGGTGCACACAGATCTAACACCGATCTAACACCGACCTAACACCGACCTAACACAGGTGCACACCGATCTAACACCAGTCTAACACCGATCTAACACCGATCTAACACCAGTCTAACACCGATCTAACACTGATCTAACACTGATCTAACACAGGTGCACACAGTCTTTAGAAGAACTTTAACTCGTGGTGTAAAAAAAAAAAACACGTGGTAAAATAAAAGATACTTTAAAAAACAATGCATATATTTCTACTTGCTGTTCCACATGCAACTGTGCAGCTACAGTACAAATAAAACATGTATGGAGTTTGCATGTTGTCTGAATGTCAGAGGGGGTTTTCTCCAGGTGCTCCGGTTTTCTCCCACAGTCCAAAATGTATGCTAGGTGAATCGAATGTGTAAACTCTGGACGCAAGGGCAAGAAAGAGCCATCGTAGGGCACACACACAACCTAGCATGCATGTTAGGAAGAAAGCAGAGTATCTGGAGAAAACCTGCTGACGATGACGTTAAACAATAAATAAGTAAATCATACCAGCGGCACAGTGGCAGTGCTGTTACCTCACAGCAAGAAGGACCCAGGTTCAATCTCCAGGTGGGGCAACCTTGGAAATATCTGTGTGGAGTTTGCATGTTCTCCCCATGTTCGCTCGGGCTTTCTCTGGGCACTCTGGTTTGTGTTTCTAAACTGGCTCTTGGTGTGTGAATATGCATGTGTGTCCTATGATGGATTGGCAGCCTGACTAGGGTTGTTCCTGCCCTTGCACCCAGATTTTCCGGGTGGACACCAGCTGGCCCATGACTCCTTCTGGATTAACCAGAAGAAAATGAAATACTTTTCATCTATTTTCTCAAAACTGTGCACAAAATCTTCAATAAAAATCTGCAATACACACACACACTACACACAGGTGTGTCTCCAGAGTATCTGTGTGAAATGGGAGGGACATGCAAACTCTGAGGCGACGGCACAAACCACTATGCCACCGTGCCACCTTAATGCAATCTCTTTAAAAAGAAACGTCTAGGAACAGGGGGATAAAGACTTTAGCACAGTATTAAATACTCACTCCTTTGTACGCTTCTCACCTGATGTGGTGAACTGCTTTCCACACTCTTTACACTTCAGAGGTCCGTCCGTGATGTGGATCTTCATGTGGGCTTTCAGGTTTCCCAGCTGAAAAGAGGTTGTTTTTTAAGCGTTAGTCTGTGGTTTTGTAGAAAACCGGTGTTTTTCCAGCATGTGCACTCATTTCTCGAACCTGATTGAATTTCTTGTCACACTGTGGGCATTTGTGGCCCTTGTCGGTGTCATGGCTCTCCAGGTGTCGCATTTTGGCAGTGGGGTCGGAGAAAGAGCGCTCGCAGTGCTCGCAGTGATACGGCTTCGTGCTGCTGTGCACCCGCTGGTGGCGCTTCAGGTTACCGGATGTGGTGAAGCGCTTGCCGCAATCGCCGCAGCTGTAGCGCGCCTCGTCCGTGTGCCGCTTCTTGTGAAGGTTCAGAAGACTGATCTGCCGGTAGCTTTTCCCACATGTGTCACAGGAGTATGGCTTTAAAGGGCTAGAGGTGGAAAGAGGTTCAGAAGCAACATGTGAATGATTTCCTGCTAGTGCAGCAGCTGTGTTTGGGAAACGGAATCAGCTCGGCACCAGTTCTTCTATGTACAGTAGGTTTGACATTGACTCAGATATTCTATATAGAGCCGGGGTCAAACTCGAGGCTCCTCTTCATTCTGTATGTGGCCCATAAAAGTCTAAAATCTCATTTATAATCTTTATACATTTTAATTTCGGGACCTAAGAAAGCGTTTCAGTTTCATTACCTGCACAATAACATCTGTCCACTACGTCTCCACATCTGTTTCTTCCTGCAGCGATGCTCTTGTGAAGTACTGGGATTAGTTTACGACTAAGACTAATAATGTTGAGGAAACTTCATTTTTCATTTATTTTAGTATTTTTATCTTTAATTTAATGAATTTCATTCAAAAAAAGCAAATATTTTTACTTCGAGATTCATATTTTAAATAAATACAATACACTCAGTCATCAATGGATTACAAACACCCGGCTTCTAACTGGTTGATTATATGGCAAACATTCTCCTTTCACAAGTCTACTCATGCCCACTGCAGCTGCTCCATCAGTTCTCCTTGCTAGTTTGATGCTCGCCACTCGGCTCATCCGCACGTGCCCGTCTGCTGGCATGTTTGTTGGTGGTTTACCCACAAATGCTAAATGCTGCTTTCTATTGTGCAGTGGACAGATCCAACTCCTGACATGCGAGAGTCGACTCTGATGTAAGCACCAATTCATGCACATTATCAGGGATGATATGCCACTGCCGGGTGTTCCTAATCCAGTTGCATTATTTGTCTTTCTACTTTCAAAGCTAGGCATTAATTGAGTTATTATGAAAACCAGTATTAACTGAATGCAGAATTACACTGTGTGCACAGACATATGCAAGACAGGGGTTTCAGCTGTCGCATTCCTTGTGTCAAGCCACTCTTGAACAAAAGAGAGCATCAGAAGCGTCTAAAGACAAAAAGGGACTGGACTGCTGCTGATCCCGGGTAAACGTCAGGAAGGGCATGCCAAATTAATGATGCGAGTTCTTCAGTGAGGATTAACTCACTGTGGCGACCCCTGATGAAGGGAAGGGATTGGCCGAAAGAAGAATAAGAAGATATTTGTTTTACTTTTGCAGTGAATCAAGCAGATGGTAAATCAGAGTAATGTTATACTCTGAGGAGGCGAACAGAGATGTTACTCGATGCACCTGTGTCTCTCATTGTCCCACACAAACAAACATATAGTCTTTGTCCCACATTTGGTGAATTGGAATTGGGTCACCCTACCCAGGAGGAAACTGAGTTCGACAACCCGGGATCTTATAGGTTTTTCATAGATAGTCGGCATCCGCCAGTGACTCACTACTGCACAATTCTCAACCTTTGGTTATTTTTCACCAGCTATTTTAGAGAATGACCTCAGAACCTACCTGTGGATTTTTTCATGTGCTTTGCAGGCAGCTGGGTCAGAGAAAGCCTTGTTACAGTCCTTGCAGCTGAAGGGCTTCTCACCTGTGTGGATGCGCATGTGGCGTTTAAAATTCCCAGTGTGTGTAAAAGTTTTTCCACAGTCCTGCAACAGTCAAACACCGCGGTGAATCAAACAGGTGAGAAGAGTCGTGTTCATACCACAATTCCTGGCAAAAAGCAAACTAAACCCACTGTCGGCCATTTAGCTCTCTAGCTAACGCGCTAGTTATTTGTTACATGTCCTTTTTATTTACAATATCACAAGTTCAAAGGAAAATATTAAGCAATATCAATAGGAACTAACTGCAAGTAAAGCAGATCATCACATGACTTCACTTCCGCTGTCAATCAACATGATGTCCAGCCACTTTGACAGTTCCACTAATCATCATGCAGAAGCCCAGCATCCAGACCTGCCCACTGCAAATGTACCCCAGAGTAGCTGTGAGTCCCTGGTACTGATGTTTTTGGATGTTTCAATACCCGATTCAATACCTGATACAATACCCCACTCAATACCCGATACAATACCTGATACAATACCTGATACAATACCTGATACAATACCTGATACAATACCTGACTCAATACCTGCTCTTTGTTCTTTGATGAATGAAACATAGTTTTATACGATGTACAAATCATTGCATCTGTATTTATTTACATTTTACACAGAATCCCAACTTTTTTTGAATTTTGTACAAACTCAGCTTCACTCACTTCACACTTGTGAATGACGGACCCGTACGATCTGGACTCGCTGCGTTCAGCAATGACCCCAGGCCTCAGAGACTTTCCTTCTCCTTCATCTTCTTCACCTACTGATCCATCATCAACATCCATCATCCCATCCTCCTCCTCCTCCTCCTCCTCTTCTTCCTCTGTCTGCTCTTCCACTTCCTGTTTTGGTTCTGCCCTTATATTCTCTTCACTAGCAGGTTCTGGCAAACGTCCTTTACTTTCATTATCTATCACCAAGAGACAAAATCAAGGGGAAAAACTCAGTTCTGTGCAAAATCCTTAGAATTGTGCATTAATGAGTCAAAATGAAGCCTCGTGTTCCGTAGATTGGAGACAGAAACAAAAACGGAGCCTGCTGGGTTCAGCTGCAATAAAAGAAGCAGGTGTGACGGTCAACGTCTCAGGAAGAACTGTGTCAGATTGTCCAGGTGCAACTCAGTAGAACTTACGCGTAAACACTAATTACTGTACAGAACTGAGCAAAGAATGATTTATTTCTACATACCTGGCAACAACAGCAGAAATTTCAGTAATAATAATAACGTATAAAAGTCAATTATGAGGTTTTTCTGGAGAAAACATTCTGTATCTGACACGTGGCATCTACTGCAATAAAAAGTAATATTTCAACATCTGAATAATTCTGTACCGACCCATAGCTGAGTACAGAGTTCCTGACTTTTGCACACTAGTGTGTAGTTAGAGCATGGCACAGGTGAGTGTTTACCTGGCCGGTTCTCCTGGTGACTGAGAGATTGTGATTTGCTTCTCCGTGTTCTTATGCTCGAGCTCCTAGTCACTGATCTTTTTGATATATCTGAAAGAGCAGATGGAAGAATGGTATTTTATAAACAGTGAAGGTCACGCTAATAAAGAAAAGCACGAGGCAGTGAAGACAGACTGACTGGGTGTGTAATCGGCATCAGAAAGGTCGTCCTGATACTCCATGAGTTCCGTTACTGGGCTTTCTTCCTGCTCTTTCAGCTCGGCATTCGGACTGAGCTTGCTGGGACTTTCCACCATTACTCCTGCACTTTGACTTTCAGTAGCATTACATGTGTCCTGCTGCTCTTCAGAAGTCTGTGATGAAGAAGGAGCATCACCTGCCTCAGGAACACTGCTATTAGCCGTGACATGAACAGCCAGTTGCTGCACTGAAGCATCATTGCTATCATCTTTAATCAGTGTCCCATGTTGCTCAGTTGGACCTGATAAGGTTATTAAATGAAACAAAGCACAGAACGATGTATTACATAAAATTAAATACGGAACAAAGCTGTGATTTGGGTTACAGACATTGTGCAGAAGAACGCTGGACACTACTGACCATGGTTTAATGCCGGAGGTCCTGTGAGCGTCTTATAAGCAGAGCACGCATTGATAATTTCTTGCATCTGTAGAAATGTTGCTACAGCCAGGACATCCTCGATGTTCTGTGAGTTCAGGTTCAGCTTGGCTGTGTACATAAATTCAAGGATTTGTCCCAGGCCTGTGAAGATCATAGAATGCAGATGTTATGAGTAGCAGGAGTTTTAGCAAGCCACGAAAATGTGAGAAGAAGAACAGAAAGAAACGCTTTTCTGACCATGTGAAGCAGGCTAGAGGATCTCAAAAACGATGCCAACCACAGATATTGAAATTCAGCCTGTATTTACAAACCCTGAGGCTCTGGGATGCCAGTGTGTGTTTTCCTTTAACAAAGCTCCAGCTCCATTTACAAATAAACACAGAAAAAACCATAAATCTGCAGAAATCAGCCAGTGACTGAAGAAACAAACTGAAATGTCTGAGTAATAAAGAAGAGCATTTATATGTTTTTAATTTAAAAAGAGAGGTAGAAGAACGCAGAGACAAAGAAAACAAGTTCCAGAGCATGGGGCAGCAACACTAAATAATCTCAGGCCCATAGTGGACAGCCTGAACCTGGGCACGTCAAGAAGAGCAGCATCGGAAGATCCGAGCCAATCAGATGGAATACTAATAATTTTAACTGATGAGTTTAGAGACGGGGAACCAGTGAAGCTCCTGATCACATGTCAGAAGAGTATCAGACGTATTCAGAATCATTCGCGGAGGATGAAGAGTATCTGGAGGAAGACCATAGAGGAGAAGTATAATATTTTAGCCTCTAGGTTACAAAGTGATGAACTGAAATCAGTGCTACTTTAGGAGATGGACGGGGACGGAGACGGGAACGTTGCAGACGGGAATGTTAATAGATCTACTCATAGATTTTAGTGAGATTCGAGGTATAGAAAGAGATCAAAGGAAAAGGAAAAGACGCAAAACTGAGCCATAAACGGACGAAATATGAGCGTTTAACAAATTAGTTCATCTTTTTTCTTATTTATTTTATTTTTAGTGCTAAATTTGTAAGAATTCTGCAGATTTTATATTTTAAAATATTTATTTACCAACAAAATAATGATACAGTAATAAAGTACAGTTCATAAACTCTCCAGAAGAACTATATCACAATTCTGCAGGATGCTCTGCAAAACTTTCTAAATAATTGACTTATAAAATAAAAATAAAACTGCAAAAATGTTACTTTTTTAAATAAAAACACACCGCTTCTGTTACAGCGCTTCTTCGCCCGAATCGTCTGCTCGCGGTACGGTACTGTACTGTACAGTTTAATTACTGTAAAAGACTCTGACACAGTTCTTCTGGAGGCATCATGACGCTCTGGCGTGTGAAACGTTGCTTTATTTACAGACATACAAACTTTAAATGTGCAGAATTTTATTTTCTAATGAAAAAGTCATGTTTTAAAAGAATTACTGACTGAAAACTGCACAATAATCTAAATAACATTCCGGTAAATATTCCGACAGTCATGAACTAGTAATGAAGGGGAAATGAACAAAATTAACCAATCACAATGATCTAATGTCGACACGTTTTTGTACTCGTTTTTTTGTAACTAGATCAAACTTGATTGCTTTTGTTTACTTTAGTTTGTTTGTTATTCACTAAAACAATACACACTCTATAAACATAACAAAAAGTTGACTACAGTTCAAAGTAACTTGTATTTAGTGTTGTCAGAAATATCGATATATCGATGAGAATCGATACTGAAAATTCTGAAACGGTACAATACTCCTTTCCCTCGGGAATCGATTCTACTCGTATCGAATGTGCTTTCTTAGTCGTTCCAGGATTCCACGGAGCTGTTACTAATACAGAAATAGAAGCGAATGTGACAGCAGTGTGTGTTCCGAAACCGTCTAGATAAACAATGAAAGCAGCAGAAGTTGTGTGTTCGAATCAGATACAGACGGAAAGAGAAAGGACATGAACAAGCCGGTGTGTGTGTGTGTGAGCGCTGATTTAGAATCATTCCGACAAAGATCGCCAACACACACTGGCATGCAGATTTCAGTTTACAGAGAGACTGGTGTTTGTTTACTTTATAAATATTACTGAAACATGTGATAAAGTGTGTGATTGTATATTGTGGGGATGTTTATAATCACATCCTTGCTTTAAGAGCGTAAATGCTAACTACAGCTAAGATAACTGTGATTACATTAAAGCGTGCGACAGCGGAATGAAGCCGGTGTTTATTACAATAAAGATTATATTTACTATAATTGACTGTAAACACTCGAGTGTTTAACACTAGCGTTAACTTTGTTCTAGATGTTTCTAACACACTACTGTAACTCTTATTGTGTGAACATGTGATTGATCTGTACGACTCGGTACATCAGTGTAAATAGTGATTTTATTGTAAAGAGACTCGTGTCTATAATTAATTCTTAATAAAATGTTGTTTAAAGTTTTATATTTATATCAAATAAACTTCCTGCTAGTTAAGTGTAGAATATTTAAAATGTTATATAACAGTATTAACCCGACTGTGCAGATTTTTAATAAATCACAAGAAGGGGATGATTTTATAGTTATTAATTAAAAAGAAAGTTATTAATTAAAGACATTTTGTCTAATTAATATATAGTTATTATAATAAAATGTAAAATATGTAACACAAATCAATAAAAAGTAATTTTATCTTAATAAGGGAAATAAACAATGTATGAGACTTTGGTATCAATATAGAATTAATAAAGAATTAATATAGAATGAATATTTCAATAATACATTTCTAATTGTTATAGATATTTATTATATTTATGTAAATTTCATGATAATATAAAAGGTGAATTTTTTTAATTATGCGGTCTTCTTCGTATTAAATATAAACAAAGTTATTCCTCTGTATTTTCTGGCTATAACTTTATGCCTGATAAACTGTGATTGTCAGATAGAGATCACGTTAGGTTCGATTCTCTTTACCTGCAGCGTTACTGATATCCAAATGTACAACATCCTTCTGGTCCAGAAAGAGGGCGTGGAAATAGGTGCTGCATGCTGCCAGTACGGCCTTGTGAGCCTTAAAATCCACTCCATCCACCACAAACGTGCAGTCACACAGCAGATCCTGCTGACGCTGACTGTTCAGCTGCTCTAAAACATTGGCACTGTGCCACGGGAAGTCCATCACTTACACCTGGGTCGGGTCAGGTCGGGATTTGGCTGTGGATAATCTTGCAATAAAACAATAAGGAGGTAAAATTAGCATGAGCAAGTCTAATGTTTACAGTCATACTAACAAATACACACAAGAGCACTGTAAATAAACTGTAAAACATAAATCCACGTAAAACGTAAACAATAACATGAAACACTTTGCACTGTTATTATCTAATGTATGTTGTGCTGTATATCTGGCAACCTGAAAGAAGGCACCGCTTGTGTCTTGATTTAAAAACTACAACGTTATTCCATAAAATATTCTGCAACTGCTAAAATGATGATGTCGTGCCAGCATTCACACTTTAGCCATGATTGTGTTAGTGTTGTCAGACCTGTAGTAGTGTAGTGTAGGGCACCACTAAGGACCCCAGATATGCCAGCGCTAAAAATATCAGCATTTCATGAAAAACTGATAACTGTATGAACAATTCTGGACTTTGCAATGTTCTCCCGGAGTTTGCGTGGGTTTACTCCGGGTGCTCTGGTTTCCTCCCATGATTCAAAGACATGCATGTTAGGTGAATTGGAGATGTTAAATTGTCACTGACTCGTGTATGTAAATGAGTATAAGATTTTAAACTTGTGTATGAATCGGACCTTGTTCCTGTCATTAATAATTTAATATAGACATCGATGCTTAAGATGACGTTAATAAACCAATAAAAGCATCAATGGCCATTTTAATGACAGGAACAACGTCACATGGCCATTTTAATAACAGGAACAAGGTCACATGGCCATGTTAATGACAGGAACAAGGTCACACCCATAAACAATCTTCACATCTTATACACAAAGTCAATGACAATTTACAATTCACCTAGCATGCATGTCTTTGGACTGTGAGAGAAAACCTGAGTACCCGGAGTAAACCAACACGAACGTGGGCAAACCTTGCAAACTCCACAGAGAAAGTTCATGGGTTGCACCACCAGGAGTTCAAACCCGGGTCCTTCTTGCTATGAGGCCACAGCACTATCCACTGTGCCACACCAGAAATCATTTCATTCGTTCAGTTTCTATACCCACTTAATCTTAGTTTTAGTGTCACTGAGAATCCTGTGCTCACTCGGCAACTCCGGGTTCGAGGGCAGGAACAACCCTAGACTGGGCACCAGTCGATCATAGGGCACACACACACACAATAATGGGCAATTTAGAGACACCAATTAAACTATCATGCATGTCTTTGGAATGCGGGAGGAAACCGGAGTACCCGGAGTAAACCAACACAAACTCCACTGTTTTGTCATATTCTGTATTTTTGTGGAGACTTAATTCGTGATAGTTTACCATTTAGTTTCCAAACTGTGATTATTACTCGTGTACTGCACATGCAGCCGGAACAAGCTGAAAATATGTATCTCATCATCCAATATAACACGGAAATACGACACGTGTCTGCGGTAGAAATGTCTGCGTGAAACATGAACGGAAACCTGCGAACACTTCAGCCGCACGGGCCTGTTGTACCGCAGCTCTCCCGCGCAGACTGACGATGTTGCGGATTGATTATGAGTCCTCTGTTCCTGGGATCCGGGATTAATTCAGCGTGTCTGACCAGCCCTGAAGCTGTGAAAACAAGATGGAAGTGACGGAAGGTTGTTCCAAAACGTCCCCAGCTTCTGCTCTGTATTTGCTTCAGGAACGACGCGCCGTAACCCCCGTAACCAGCTCGTCGTGAATCCGTTTAGATGGTTATACCTTCGCCATTGCGTTTACGCAAACAACTGGACCTACTTAATCAATTTCGCTACACTTGAGCGATTCTGTCCAATCGAGTTATCCGGCGATCGATCTCTTTGCTTAGACTCGACGCTCCGCCATCTTCCGCTCTCAGATCGATTGATAATGGCCGAATGGGAACGCGAAGTTGCGTGCGCGCATGCGCGGCGTTGCAGTTCTACCGGCTGACCACACGGTGGTGCGCTTTTCTAACAAATAAATGGTGTTTTCCGACAGATAACGTGAGACTCGATCGCAGTGTATTTATGAACTTATGGAGCTGTAACATTAAAGGTTTTACATTTAAAATGAATCTTGTTAATCAGCTGTGAAATATAGAGGAACGGAGTTATGTGCATTCTCTCATTTTAATACCAGACATTATAATAGGGAGTATATATATATATCTTCTTCGTCTTTCTGTCTCTCCCTTCATCAGGAGACGCCACAGCGAGTCCATCATTATTGATATAAACCATTAAAAAGAATATAAAATACAATTACTGGCCACTTAGGTAAACCTTGCTTGTAAAATGTTTCTTCAGATCCTTCAGATGTTGCTTGTTTCTTTGTGACATGCTTTCAACAGCGACTGAGTTCTGGTTGTAACCAGTGTTTATTTGAGTTACTGTTGACTTTCTATCATCATCATCATCATCATCATCTCCAACCAGTCTGTCCATTCTCCTCTGACCCTCTCACTGATATCAAC
>JAOUQV010000015.1:3832620-3845398 GCA_028565295.1 Aspidoras spilotus | reverse complement strand
ATTCCTCTTTATCTCTCTTTCTCTCTCGCTATATCCCTCTCTCTCTCTCTCTCTCTCTATCTCTCTCGCTATATACCTCTCTCTCTCTCTCTATCTCTCTTGCTCTATCCCTCTCTCTCTCTCCCTCTGTCTCTCATTCTCTCTCTCTATCTCTCTCTCTCTATCTCTCTCTATATCTCTCTCTCTCTCTCTCTCTCTCTATTCCTCTCTCTTAATTCCTCTCTCTCTATCTCTCTCTCATTCTCTCTATCTATCTCTCGCTCTCTCTCTATTCCTCTTTTTTCTCTATCTCTCTCTCTCTCTCTCTCTCTCTCTCTCTCTCTCTCTCTACCAGGAGTGCTCTTCAGTATTGAAGTCATGGGCAGTCATTACTCGGTGCGAGATTACTGTCCATGTTTCTTCGCTGCGGTCTGTGGATCTCTCACGTACCGACTTCTCTCTGTATGCAGCAGAGAACAAGGCGAGTCGTGAATCACGTGACGCTCGTGACGTCTTCAGTTTAATCTGATTTACACATGAGTTGTTTATTCCTTCGTCCTCCACTTGAGTCGTATGAGTTCCGTCGGAGATTGAATTGATTTTCTCGTGTCTTTTTATTTCATGTTGATGTGAAACTGTAGAAACCGTGCGGGCTGCGTTCCAGACCCAGTTTCCAAGCCATCTGCCGTACCAGCCACCTGAAATATTGATTTTTGCTTTTCTGGGGTAGGTTTTTATTTATGGTTTGTAAATGGTTCGATTACTGATATACACTCAACGTACACTTTATTAGGTACACCTGTTCAGTTGCTTGTTAACACAAATATCTAATCAGCCAATCACATGGCTGCAACTCCATGCATTCAGGCATGAACAGGTGGATCATGACAACTTGCTGAAGTGCAACCGAAGATAATGAAGAAATGTGATTTAAATGATTTTGAATGTTGCCAGACTGAGTATTTCAGAAACTATTGATCTTCCGGTGATTTTCACACACAACCATCACTAGAGTTCATAGAGACTGGTTGGAAAAAGAGAAAACATCCAGTAAGTGACACTTGTGTAGATGTGAGAGGTCAGAGGAGAATGGGCAGACTGGTTCAATGTGATAGAAGGGCAACAGTAACTCAAATAACCACTCGTTACAACCAAGGGGTCCAACCTTTTACTAGCAAGGTGTACCTAATGAAGTCATCGTTGAGGGACTAAATCTATACATATATGAAAGTGATGTATTTGCCACTATGCTTGCACACAGCCGAATTGGTTCTCCGCATTTAACCCCTCAGTGCAGTGATACACACATGTACACACACTTGTGAAGTGAGCACATGTTGCCTGAGCGGTGAGCTACCTCCACAACATCTGAGGAGCAACCGGGGGTTAGGTGCCTTCTCAAAGTGACTTCAGCCCTATCTTGACTTGGTGTTACCAGAATTCAAACTAGGGGCCTTCCGGTCGCAAGCTAACGACTGCCCCTCCCCCCAGAAAACGATATATTTATATATATTTATAGATTTCCTCAGTCATTATACTGAAATACATCGAATAATCTATAAACACACGGGGTCAGTCAGGGCTAAACAGATAGGGTAAGGAGGTTGGGGACCAAGAGATTCGGTTAGATCCCCACTCTACGCAAGTCATGGCTGAAGTGCCACTGAGCAACACCCAACACCCAACTGCTCCCTGTGCCCTCCAGAGGGGAAGCACATTGCTCCGGGTTGTAACACCTGGATGAGGAGAATAATTTCCCTCCAGGATCAATAAAGTAATCTAAAAAAAATTAATAATATTGTACAATTTAAACAATAAACCATGATTTAAAGAAATTAAAGAAATCATTAGGAATAAATTATATATAAAGTATAAATTCAGCAATAATTTCGGTGTAAATGGCTGTGTTTGTGCTCATTGGTTCATTCTTGAGTCAATCACAGAGCAGATATAACGCTACACATCAACACCTTCGCTAATTTGCATATGATCCTTGACCGCGACCGCGACCGCGACATTGTTGTTGGTGCCAGTGAATTTTAATGAAACGTGCTGTACCCCCGGCTGAAGGATCTGATTTCCTCGTGCTGCTCGTGCTGAAGCAGGAAGCTGAAGCAGGAACAACAACTCTTATGTCCAGTCAGATTGAGCATTCCTCTCTATGGCTGTACACGTATACACGGTTAGGGTTAAAGTTAGTTTTAGGGGTTTTAATTTTAGCGAACCACAAAAATAAGCACCAACCTGCACTCGATTTCTAAAAAGAAGACAGAAGCAATTTGTCCATGGCAGGCTGGTTTTGTACATTACCCAGGGCACTGGGTATAAATAATTGCAACACTCCTGACAATAATAATAACCAGAGGTAGCGATGAGGTATGACTCCAATATGTTTGTACCCACTTACTGCCTGATTTGTTTTATTTTCTGTGTGCGTCTGGTAAAGAAGATGGTACAAATCTCTGGTTGTTATAAATCTGTCCAGAGGCAGTTCAGGATGTTTAATGCAAGATAAAACAGGACCAGCTCTCAGTGCCCACCCAAGCACAGATCATGCCAAGTCTCAGGACTGCATTTTTGCTGACCAGTGCCAAGATGTTGCTACTCCGAGCTTGACCTGGATGATGGATTCTTGTTATTCCGTCAAAATAGTGACGTAGCTAATTTAAGTAGGAAGGAAATTCTATTAGGAACACAACCATAAAACCTGGCATGTGGGCACAGTGTGAGTCTCACATACACAGGTCACATACACAGGTCCTACTCACTGCAAGCTCACTCTTCTGCTCATTTACACATTAACTCATAAATATAAACATGTAAGAGCTGCTGGGAAATCAGCCTAGCTCCGCCCCTTTCACCTCTAATCCACACTAGCGTATACTTCAATATGCTAATTAATTAACATGCAGTAAAACTGATTTTAACGGTTAACTAGCTTTTAATGCGGTTTCCGGTTGTAAATTATCGGCCAGTTGTAGGCATGTGGTTAAAGAATCTGCCTTGTGACCGGAAGGTCCCTGGTTTGATTTTCAAATAGTGAAAGTGATACATTTTTGCCACTGTGTTTGCACACAGTGGAATTGGTCCTCCGCCCATCCGTGCAGTGAAACACACAAATACACACACAAACACACACACACAGGTGAAGTGAGCACACGTGCCCGGAGCAGTGAGCAGCCATCACAGTAATAGTTAGTGCAGGCTTGGGTGGCACATTGGCACGGTGGTTGAGTGCTGTCGCCTCACAGCACTAAGGCCCCGGGCTTGCGCGGGTTTTCTCTGGCTTCCACATTCCAAAGACATGCATGCTAGGTGAATAGTGTCTCTGGAGTGGCCCTCGGTGTGTAACTGTGTGCATAATGTGCCCTATGATGAACTGGTGCCCTGACTGGTGTTGTTCCTGTCCTTCCACTCAGAGTTGCCAGATGGACACCGGCTGGCACGTGACCGCTTGTGGATGAAAATGAATGAATAGTAAAATCTTAGAAGTAAATCAGCGCACCCCCACAGACTTGTGTGAAAAAAACAATATGACACTGTATAATTGTCACTTTTTTTTAATTCACCATGTATTAAACGTGCAAACGTGTGAATGTGATGTCATTTCCTGTAATTGTGTGCTTGTGCCATGCCCGTGGGTTTCGTTAGCAAGCTAATATTTATTCATTTGCATGTGCTAATCTCCTGTCTTTATTTCTCACGCTACCCAGACTGCTGTGTGGAGCTATAAGCTGCGTTTACCTCTGCAGCCATCGCTGGATTCTCCGTTTTGTCAGAACAAACCGACTCATCAGCAAGTTCATAGCAACAGAGTAAGCAAACACATTTTTCAGGAGATAATTCAGTCACGATGCTGAAAAAAATAAAGCTCCATTTATTCGAGAGGATTTGAATCAAAATTGAGACCAGAGGCTGTAGGAGTTTTTCACTGGGTGCTAATAATTAGGTGCAGTGCTCGTGACAATCAGAATTCCAGATGAGATATGACCTCAATATGCTTGCCCATTACTTATTGCCTGATTGTGTGTGTGTGTGTGTGTGTGTTTTTTCATTTAGAAAGACATTATATTCAGCAACTGTAGCATTCCTCCTGGCATCAGTCACATTCCCGTACACAGGAGGATCTTTTATAGCGTCCCAGGTAAAGATTCTACATGTTTTGCATAAAAATGAACAATGTAATCCAGAGTGATATTACAAAAATAACAGAGATATTACAGAAATAACAGAGATATTACAAAAATAACAGAGATATTACAAAAATAACAGAGATATTACAAAAATAACAAAGATATTACAAAAATAACAGAGATATTACAAAAATAACAAAGATATTACAAAAATAACAAAGATATTACAGAAATAACAAAGATATTGTAAAAATAACAAATAACAAAAATAACAAAGATATTACAAAAATAACAAAGATATTACAAAAATAAACATGAAATCTTCACTCAATCAGTAATCCAGTGATTAATTGAATCCAGTTTTATTTATATAGTGATTTCTACAATGAAGCTTCACAGAAATAACATACAGTTTATAAATATAAACATGTGATTTAATCAGGTTACTTTCCCCCAATGAACAAACCAGATGGAGATAATGGCAAGGGAAAACTCCCTGAGGTTATATGTGGAAGAAAACCTCGAGAGGAACCAGACTAATCGGGGAAACCCATCCTCATTTAGTTTACAACAGAATAACAACCTGAAACGTGTCTGTAGAGACGAGGTCGGGATCAGCACTCTCTCAGTGGTAGTGTGTGAATCTCAGCAGAACGAGAGAAACAGCAGAGAAAGAAATGATAAGACATGATCATAGTAAATAACTGATGTACGAACTGTGGGTGGCACAGTGGCGCAGTGGATAGTGCTGTGGCCTCACAGCAAGAAGATACCGGGCTCGAGCCCCCGGTGTGGGCGACCCGGGAAATTTCTGTGTAGAGTTTTGCATGTTCTCCCCCTGTTCGCACGTTTTCTCTGGGTACTCCAGTTTCCTTCCACATTCCAAAGACATGCATGATAGGTTAATTGGTGTCTCTAAATTGCCCATTAGTGTGTAATTGTGTGTGTGTGTGCCCTATGATGGATTGGCGTCTTGTCCAGGGTTGTTCCTGCCCTCATGCCCAGAGTTGCCAGATGGGCACCGGCTTCCCTGTGACCCTAAAACTAGGATTAAGCGGGTATAGAAAATAATTGAATGAAAGAATGTACCAACAACTGTACATTATATCTGTTATATATTTCTGCAATGCCACTTTTGATTACCATGTGATATCTTATTTATTTACAAAAATATTTACATTTCTGTTTTTTTTCTCAAGATGGCACTGGGTATATTAATAAAAAAATTACTGCACTGACATAAAGAGTGAAAAAATTAAAGGGTTTGAATAGTTTTTGTAAACAGTGGCATATTGTGAGGTCGGTGACTGCTATGGCACTGAATCTTTCAAAGCCAGAATAAAAAAATTATATGAATTCGAGTGAATTAAAATTCATCTTTAACTGGCAATGTTTTATATTTTATATGTTTAATATCAGCATTCGTCACACACATGTAGATAAGTTTTGTATTTCAAACAAATAATTGTCAAATCTGTAGAAGCTCAGAAAGAGCACATTTGTTCTCAATAATCAAAGGAAACCTTTAGTTTAGGAAGTAGTTTTATTCATTATTACTTCCCACTGTTTTGGGTCCAGATTTAAGAAATGTTAAATCTTTATATAGAATCATATATTTATGCAGATTAGAATGTAACTAGCGTAACACGACCCAGCTTCTCTCTTTATATAAGTAGGAAAAAGCAATAGAACACGAATAACCGATCTTCTCAAGCCTGAACCTTCATTGACGTAGACGTACTGGCTGCATCACATCCGTCCGCGTGTGATGGGTTTTACATTAAAGATATACCCCATGCCCACATGTTGAGTAGTAATGATTCACGTGGGACAATTTCATATTCGCTCATATTTTGCATTTTCACTTAGAATCATTGGAAAGACGCTAGTAAACCTGGTCGATTTCTCTGGATCGATTAGTATTACCTGACGCTAGCTGTTTTCCTCATTGCAATAAACCTGCACGAGGAACAACACCCATTAATCAATCTGCTGATTGTCTCCCCCTATTTCCGAGGTGTAACACGTGTCTCAATATTCCAGAGTAAACATGTGATGTAAAGTCAGTTGACATACAATAGCTAGACTTCAGAAAGTAAGAAGAGATAAATAAAATGTGTCGAGCTTTTATTGTCGCTCTTTCATCATTTCTCACCCTGTGTTTGAAAAATAAATACTTTATTATATTTAAAAAATAATAATAATACATTCGATTTGTATAGCACCTTTCGAGGTAGCCAAAGACGCTTCACATGAAAAAAAATACATAAACCAATTCAGAAAAATATAGAAGACAGAGTGAATTAAAGAGGTGTGTTTTCAAAAGAGATTTGAAGTGTGGAAGAGAAGAGACAGAGCAGAGGGAAGATGGGAGAGAGTTCCAAAGCGTGGGCAGCCACGCTAAATGATCTGCCATCCAACGAGGACAGCCTGAATTTCAAAGGGCCTGAGTGAACGTAGGGAAGTCACGAGGTCAGCAGGTGGGAAAGATAAACCAGGGCAAGACCATGATGAGCAATTTTGTATTGATGCACATGGAGCCGGTGGAATTTCTCCAGAACCAGGGTGATGTGGTCATGTTTGCGAGAGGATGTGAGGATCAGTTGTAACGGACGAATTGTCTTAATGATTTAATGAAAAATGAACGATGATTAATCAATAAATTACAGTTACAGGACAGAACAGTGGGCGAAAGCGTGTATTATTTCAGTCTTGTAAGATGAAGATGGCTGTAGAATTGCACAACGTTTGTAAATTATCTTTGGTTCTATTTCCTATTTATTTCTTTTATATTTATACATTGTTCTTCAGCACACGTGCTCGTTGTCTATATGTGGTAGAGAGACGCCAGCAGCTGCGTGTAACAATCCTACAGTACTTTGTTAATAAAGCTGATTCTGACTGTGATTTCATTTCTTTCAGCTCTCCATGAAGCAGCTGCTCATCTCCTTGCTAGACAGTGCTCAATGGAATTTAATTTCCCAGAATGCAACATTAGCACAAGAATCCCCTTATCAGTTTTGGAAAGAGTGGAGTCCACCTGGATACAGTGTTTTTTACACACTCGCATGCTTCCTTCTCATTAAGGTATAATAAGTGATGCAGAGTTTACTGTAAAAGTCAGTGATTATCCTATAACATGTACTTCAGTATCCTATAACATGTATAACATGTACTTCAGTGATTATACGGTAGTAATTTATAAATCAGTGACAATAATTTAATATTGTAATTACCCATGAGACACGTTAGTTCCAGTTATTTACTTATCGTCAGTGTTTGAAACAGAATCTCTAGCATTGCAGCTTTACAGGAGAAAAGAATCTTCTCTAGATTGTTATGTACATTACTGTCGGTTTGTACGTTACAGCAGTTACTTGAAGAAACAGTCACTCGAACATTCAATTATTCATTCATTCATTCATTTTCTTTCGCTTAATCCACAAGGGGTCACGGACCAGCCGGTACCCACCTGGCAATTCTGGGCGCAAGGACAGAAACAACTCTAGACAGAGTGCCAATCCACTGTAGAACATACACAGTCACACACATTCACACTAATGGACACTTTAGAGACACCATTCAACCTAATTAACTTGTCTTTGGAATGTGTATGAAAACCTGGAGCACCCGGAGAGAACCTGCACAAACACGGGGAGAATGTGCAAACTCTTACACAAAATTTTTTAGAGATGTCCCACCCAGGGATCGTCCCTGATTGCTGTAAGGCGATAGCACTACCCACTACACCACCGTGCTGGCACCGTTAGAATAAAGTGTCTTACAAACAAAAGCTCCTCCCACATCTTAAATATATATTATATATGTATACTCTCTAGCTACTTTATGCAGGATTGGGGTAGAGATTGGGGTAGAGATTGGGGTAGAGATTGGGGGTAGAGATTGGGGGTAGAGATTGGGGGTAGGAGTTAGAAATGTCTGTGTCTATCAAATACATTTACTGGACCTTCTTTCCTCACATGTAAAGATAAAGCTCCTATTTCCTGTAGATGTGACATTGTTTCCAAAAGCACACGTTCACCATTGTCCCATCCAGGTTTCATACTCGTCCCTTGCTTTCCCAGAAAAGGCTATTTACTATATTTCAGTTTCTCAGATTGAATGAAATCACTGCAAGAAGGTCATGGGTTTGATTACTGTGTTGGGCGTCCTCTGTCCTTTCTGTGGCGATGTTCATTCTATGTACGTATGCATGGGTTTCCTGTAGGTTGTCCGGTTTCCTCCCACAGTCTAAAACAGGTTAATTGGGTTTCCCTTATTGTGTAAGTGAGTGTGTATTTGTTTCTAACGATGAAGTAACACACGGTCAATGGTTTCTGCCTAGCACCCGTGCTGCCACCACCGGGTTATCAGTGTCGCTATCTAGGATAAAAATGAATGAATGAATTTGCAACAGTGTATTTTTAATTGATCCAGATATCTGTAATCAATGATAATAACTGAGTAGCCATGCTGTAGATATTCAGAGTCTATGGGGTCAGCCATGTTTAAATGGATGGGGTAGAGAGCGGGGAACCAAGAGATCACCGGTTCTGTCCCCACTCTAGGAAAGTCATGGCTGAATTGCAGTGAGCAAGGCACCCAACCCCCCTCCCAACTTCTCCCTGTGTGCCTCAATGGGGCAGCACACTGCTCCAGGTGTTTACACCTGGATGGGTTAAATGCAGAGAACAATTTCTCTCCGCATTCCCCAGGTTATTACAGGTTATTAACTTCATTACAATCATATCACAGTAAATACATCACATACACGTGATTAAATCAAGTCTTGGATTGTTTTTGTTCTAAGCTCTGGCTCTTGGTCTTGGCCTGTACCCTACCACTTCCTGCCGGCTACTTCATGCCTGTCTTTATTTATGGTGAGTAAAAAGAGCCTTCTACGAGAATCAGAAGCAATTTGTTTACAATAGAATTTTCGAAGCGATGCTGTGTGTAAACAATTATATCAAAGTCTTGCTCACAATTGAACGTTGTGAACGTTGGTGTCTGTTGAAGGTGCCGCTTTAGGCCGTTTTGTGGGTGAGGGATTGGCATATCTCTTCCCAGATGGAATCGCATCAGGAGAGAGGCTGAGTGTGATAAACCCAGGGGGCTACGCTTTAGTGGGTAAACAAACATTTTATCCTGCCAACTACTTGGAGACTAAGTGCGAGTGTGTTATGGTCGTGACTCAGATCTGGGCTGCTTTGGATGGCCTGAAGGTTTATTTTGCATCTGTGTGCATGTGTGTGTGTGTGTTTGTAGGAGCAGCAGCATTTGCAGGGGCTGTGACACACACGCTGTCACCAGCTCTTTGTGCTCTGGAGCTGACTGGTCAGTCCACACATGTTGTCCCAATCCTGACAGCCACATTGTTATCTAATGCTCTTGCAAGGTCTCGGCATCAGCCATCTTTCTATGATGGTATATCTCTCATTAAGAAACTCCCGCACCTGCCCTCTCTTATCAGGGCCTGTCCAAAGTGAGTCAAACATCCCACAAAGAGCACATTACACTTTTCTACTATTTATCAGTTAAAAATTTTTACCTTATTACTTTGAAGGCTGTCCTCAGTCCAGATTGGGCAGTTTGTGGAGCCGGTTATGGCCGTGCTCCAGCGGGGCGAGGGAGTGATGGGTGTAAAGTATATCCTGAACTCCAGCAAAGAAAACCAGTTCCCTGTAGTTGATGCACATGGTGAGTCTGAATCATCAATTTATTCATCAACATGCAAATTTGAAATGACAGTCACAGCAAAATAGAAATGCCGATCGACCAGATGAGACAGCCAACGGCAAGAGTGAAGACAACGCCGTGAATGTACTGTCACAGTCGAAGCTCAGTTCTAATGACATTTCGCTTGGGGAGAACTGAGTCAGACTAATAGCTTTTCACTGCCACTGACTTACTCTCATCTGTCTTTCAGAATCTCCCACACTTTTAGGAACCGTCAGCCGGGAACAGCTGGAGACATTTCTGCTGTCAAACCAAAGTGAGGTAACAGTAACACCACTGCAATCCCAAATACATCCCCGACATACAGAGCTAGCTCCCGGATCAAAACTATTAGTGTCTCATATAATCATCTGGCGTCTCATTAGAAACAATATTCACACAGATTCACATTCTAGAGACAAATTTCATTTGAAGCGTGAAATTATTTGATATGTTTTATTGACCAATCATTTTGGCACGTGCCAATCTTGCCAATTTAGCACAGAAATAAATTAAGATGTCTACCATGTCTCAAGTTTTTTCTGGTCAAAAGATCCTAATCATGCCAAATGTCTTATGTGGCATCATGCGGATTCAAATACAGATGTAGTTCATGTGATATCTATCCATACCTGTATTTATTACAGTAGCAATCGTGCAGGAAGTGAAGCTTCTGGGCTGGAATCACAAGTTCATACACAGTACAGCTTAGAGTGGCTAAAATAAAACTCACAGCAGTAAGCCATGGTCTAAAGGTCAGAGAAAAGGGTTTGTACCAAAATGCATTCAACATTCATGGCTCAAGTGCCATAGACCAAGACTTTTAACCCCCAGCTGTTTCAATAGAGAGCGCTGCCCAGCGGTCTGGGCATTTTTGCTCTCTGCACTCCGATATGGGCAGTCTGAAATCTCCCAATTCTGGGGCTAATAATGGAAAATATAATTATTTATTCATTCATTTTCTATACTCACTTAATCCTAGTTTTGGGGTCACGTGGAAGCCGGTGCCCATCCGGCAACTCTGGGCGCAAGGGTAGGAACAACGCTAGACAGGGCTCTAATCCATCATAGAGTGCACACACAAACACCATTCACACACGATTGGGCAATTTAGAGACACCAATTAACCTATCTTGCATGTCTTTGGAATGCGGGAGGAAACCAGAGTACCCAGAGAAAACCTGTGCAAACACAGGGAGAACATGCAAACTCTGCACAGAAATTTCTTGAGTTGCCCACATCCAGGCTCTAACCCAGGATCTAACCCAGGGTCTTCTTTCTGTGATGCCACACCACTATCCACTGTGCCACTGTGCCACTATTGAGTCTTGTTTGACACTGGCACATTCCTTGTTGCCCTCTGAACCCGGCGCATCATTAGCATTAGCAACAAAACTCCTGACAATGTTTACAAACTTAACTGTGCTCTATATTTACTGCAACAAGGAATTTTGTTTCCACCAGAGCAGTTCGCAGCTGAAATCTCACCTCTACACAACGAACGTAGCTGTGACTTCACAAGCCCACACTAACACTTCGACTGATACTAAACTAGTGCGCAGCATCTTCAAGCCACACAGGAGTAGGGTTTAGAACTAGCTGTGCATTTTTATATTCTTCATCACCACACACCACACATTTTCCACTGCTTCATACACAAGGGGTCACCTGGCAACTCTGGGTGCAAGGGCAGGAACAACCCTATTGCCAATTGATCGTTTGGCACATTCACAAACAGTCACACGCATTCACACACTTTAAAGACACTGATTAACCTAACATCCATGTCTTTGGAATGTGGGAGAAAACCAGGGTACCCAGAGAAAACCAGTGCGAACACGGGGAGAACATGCAAACTACACACAGAAATTTCCCAGGTCGCTCCACCCGGGGATCGAACCCGGGTTCTTCTTGCAGCAAACCCCTGCAGCCATTATGCGATACATTTAAATGAATTAGTCACAGCTGGTAAATAATTTTTAAGAGCACTAACATATATAAATATATATATATATATATACGCTTGAGTCTAGAATTATTTTAATGAACGCTTGACTGGTGCCTTGCTTTAAAATCTGCACTGATTACCATTAGAATGTATTTGCAAATGGCAGTGTAATGATGCAGAAGCAGACCATTTAGCACTTCTGGAATAAAATGAGCCTCGGTGTCCTCGTGTTTAATTAGCTGCTAACTTACTGACACCATTGTGACAGCAACAGGCAAATGAGGCAAAAACTGACCTTATATAGCCACAGGTGTAGACACACAGGCTGGAGCATTGTTAATATTCCATCATGATCCATCACCGCTAGCACTTTGCTAAAACATGTGGATTATTTGTCTTTAATAAATATGCTCTTATCTTCTGCTTCAGACAGGTTAAGCATAGTGTGGTGAATGAAAGAGGTTGAGTGGAACATTCTCCACAAACAATCTATCCATTAACTTCCACTTAATCCACACAGTGTCTCAGGCCAGCAGGTGCCCACCCGGCAACTCTGGGCCAGAAAGAGTCTTACACTGGGCCACAATTAATCTGGCGTGCATGTCTTTGGACTGTGGGGTGAAACAGGATCACTCAGAGGAAACCCACATGAATACAGGGAGAACATGAAAACTCAGAAATGCTACTGTGCCACCATGCCGCCCTTCCCAGCAACAGTATATTCCTAATTAGATTTTGTACATTCCTCTCTCCTTAGTGATAAATCTATTGTAATGTTATGTTATGTTATGTCATATGCCATCACGTCATCACATCTGTAGACAAAGCTCTAATTTTAGGAGATTTCAATATACACTTTAACAAACCAGAAGACCCTCTGAGAATTGCATTGGCGTCCATTCTTTTCTCTGTGGGGAGTAAACCAGAATGTATTAGGACCAACTCATAAGGGCGGTCACACACTTGATTTAATATTAACATTAGGATTAAATATAGACAATAT
>JAOUQV010000015.1:3681257-3691849 GCA_028565295.1 Aspidoras spilotus | reverse complement strand
CCTCCCACACTAAAATGACAGGTGTTTCACTTTCATTGTCTAACCCCTGTATGTTTTAATGCATACCTTCTTGAGTGCATGCTTTGACAGACATGGCTTTCTCATTTCCAGAGACATAGCTGGCGCTGACAGTTACCAGGTACTGGGTGCCAGGCTGCAGGTTAGTCAGCACGGTGGAGCTCTGCCTGTTATTAACTGTGAGCACATGGAGTTTTCCTGTTGGAAGGGTGGAGTACTCCACCTGGTAAGTCTGTACAGATTCGGGCTGCAGCGGCCCCCAGCTCACCCTTACACTGGTCATGGTTGACTCAGAAACAATCACTTGTGCCGGGCTCTGAATCTCTGATAAGAGGATACGAGAGGATGAGTGCAGATGTTTAGATAGAGAGAGAATATGGAATGTAAACAGCTTTTGCACAGATGCTGCTTATCTCACTATGTAAACTTGTTTAATCCAGTGTTTTACCTTTTTTATTATTTTATTTTAAAGGTATTTCTAACCAAAATATTACAACAAAGGTTTGGATAACATCTCCCTATAAGGATCTTCTTCATTTTTCAATCAATAACAATATTAACAATAATAATAGTTATAATAATAGAGCATTTTTATCGAGGTCTATCATGTTCCCCATCATCTAATTGTTCCAAGTTAGACAATGGATATTTTAAATTGAAAGGATTTCAGACAGCATCTCCTTCTCAAATAAACCTCTTGATGTTCTCACCTGGCTGTGTGGTAAAGATGGCACTCAGAGTATTAAAGTCTCCCAAGTTGGACTGTGGGATTAGTGTGACATTGTACGTAGTTTCTGGACGTAGGTTTCTCAGCATGGCAGAGCTGGAGGTGCCAGGACTGATGATTCTTTGATAGTGGCCTCCTGCTGTGCTTTGTTCAGTACCACTCCCTACCGATGGCCCTTGTGTATGTCCTGAATGAACAGGTCCAAAACGGATGTCATAGAACCCGGTGTCTGGAAGCACAGGCCTCCAGTGTAACTCTGCACTCGTAGCGGTTATGTCTTGGACCCGCAACCTCTTAGCACGAATGATTTCTGGGTAAACAGAGAACAGTAATGAGAGAACATAATTTAACAAGGAGTAAGCCAGGAGGAATGTCTCTCGAAATAGAAAGCTCAGTCACAGGATGTTGCTGTGACAAATAGCAGCATCATGAGAGTGAGGATAAGAAGAGTGTGTTTGAGAGTGTATCACGCCATGTCATATTTAATATTCCTAACCTAATGTGTATGCGGTGCTTATAGTCTATGTATGATGTAGGTTTTTTAGATTCTAAAACTAGAAACTTACGTGAAACTCAATCAGCAAAGAGGATTAGTTACTATTAATACCTGGAGGCCCAGGAAAGGCGCCAATGAGAAATAGATACCTGTAGATCAAAATATATTCTTTTTATAATTAGACACTGTCTCCCAATACATTGTATATCGCTCTGTCCCCTTGCCTTGTAGACTAGTGTCGCTGTCCCAAGCTATTTGTGTCCCAAAGTTGTCTGACCAGGGAGACTAAATTTCTGCAGCACTAAATGGTAGAGACTTGGAGACCACACCCATATAGTGTGCTCTTTATTTTACAGCTATACGTTCAGTTATGCAATAATAAACACATTTAGTGGAACTCATTCTTATTCTTATAATCCAAGTTACTGATTGTTCAGATAAAGGTCTTCTCATTTTATTTATGTTCTAACTACACTCAAAAAATTAAACTCTTTTCCCTCAATTTTTCTCACCAATGATGGCATTTCTCAAGTCCTCAGTGATGATATTCATGTCTTCAATATCCACAAAGTGCAGGTGATCCTCAGCGGGTGGACTTACAACATCCCTCAGAATCTGGTAGTTCCCTCGACCAGTAGACACAACCAGCACGCTGACACCCTCATCCCGCAGGTCAGCCATAATCTGTTGCACATCTCCGGGCTGTACACCATCAGTAAGCCACACCA
Source organism: Aspidoras spilotus (assembly GCA_028565295.1). Taxonomy (NCBI): domain Eukaryota; kingdom Metazoa; phylum Chordata; class Actinopteri; order Siluriformes; family Callichthyidae; genus Aspidoras; species Aspidoras spilotus. The sequence continues at coordinate 3,689,880 of JAOUQV010000015.1, read as the reverse complement.
GAACCCTCGGCAGTCCTACTCTGGCTCCTCCTGGGATGCCTTGCTTCAACACCTCCTCCTTGGCGATCAGAAGAGCTTCCACTGTATTGGTGTCTCCTCCAAGTTTCTGAGTCCTCTGCAATGCATTCTGCAGGTACTCCTGCTTGCTATATGCATCAAAGCCAAACTCCAGGTGAGGTACTGTGCCAACCTGCAGCAGTGCCATCCGCACCTGCTCATGGCCCAGAGAAAAGGGTTCCACAAGCTCAGAAAGAAAGTTTATCATGTGCAAAAACTCAAACGTTGACACGCTGCCTGAAGAATCCAGCAGGAACAAGACGTCACCTTCACAGCAGTTCCAAACTGAAGAAAAAAGATCAGGTGTATGATTATAATATATTTAGTCAGACGCAAAAAAAAAAAATGTCCAAATAGCATCAAACTGAGCAAAACACCATTATATAACCATAGGCTCATCACATTAATGTTTATTAATTACAGGCAGGTTGCATTTGGGTTATTGTGTTTAATTTAAAAATTGTTAATAACACTCAATAACATGTCAGAGATATCATTGCAACCATTTTACAGGTATTTATCTCAACATCATTAATCCAGCCAAAGCACAAAACGCAATGTTTACATATAAGAAACAAGCGGTATATTCTCACTGTCATCATTTCTCCCCTCCCAATGAACTTTCCAGGGTTTCCTCCCTGCGCCCACGCACATGGTGACATGCACATGCAATTGTAGGCAACTGCACAAAATCCTCATTCTCTTGCTTTCTGGGTTTTTGGACACAGTCAAGTAGCAATGGGAAAAATCCACAGATGAATAATTAGACCTTGAAAAAGTAACATAACATTTTTGGTTTATTGGGGGGGGGACGGACTGCAAGGTTTTTAAAATATTTAGAAAAAGATGCAATGATCCGCCAGCAGTTATGGACTTACTGGCAGTAACATGCTCCTTAAATTAGAGCTGAGAAATAAACATAAACAGATGGTGAGGGGTAGCAGCAGGACTACTGAAATCGAGGGGGGCTAAATGGGGTTGAATGAGGAAAAAAGACAGTAAAGGGGAGGAGAAGACTGTGGGTATTATAAGCATGAAAGGAAGGAATGCACTTTCTAATCCAGAGACCACAGTGGCAAGAAAGAATGAGTGCGTGTGTGTGAGAGAGTTGCACCATATTAGGATAGAGAGTCTACGCCTGATATAAAATTCACTAAGCAATCACTCATTTATCAGGGCAGACCTCGATATACATACTTGATTGTAAACAGGCACATTCTGATGCCCACTTTGTGCCCTAAAAATCCTCAGTGTCACAATACAATCGCTCAATAGCTTGCGAAACACTTGACCGCACATTGACATAGTCAGACTAACCAGTGACACTTGAGGAATTCCCAAAAGTATTCAGCTATTTCAGGATTGAATGTGAAATGGCTTCATAATCCAAGTAAATGTGACTACTGTGTTGGTCATGTGAAGAAAAGTGGTTCGAGCTTATTTAACCCTAATCCTCATTCTACTCGTCTATGTTCTTTTCACTATTTTCACTTTTCTGATCTTCAAAAAATATGTAGTGGTCACTGCATTGTGTGGATTTGACCCTAGGTGACATTTGAAAATACCTTGCTACACATTCTATTGTGGTAAAATAATAGCAGAGCAATTCATGATCATACGCCTACACAGTGTCTATAATGTGTACATCAGGTGGAGTAAGCAATAACTCGTAATTCCGTCAATAACTCATAAATATGTACTAAACAACATTAAACGGTTAATGAAAATTTAACAAAAGTATATTTCACTTACACTGATTCATTCATTTCCTATACCCACTTAATCCCAGTGTTAGGGTCACGGGGAAGGCAGTGCTAATTTAGAGACACCAATAACCTATCTTGCATGTCTTTGGAATGTGGGAGGAAACCGGAGTAACACGGGGAGAACATGCAAACTCCACAAACCTAGGATCTTCTTGCTGTAAGGCCACAGCACTATCCACTTCGCCACCGTGCCATCATCGCGCGCACTATATGAAACTTCACATTATTTTTAAATGACAGAAATCAAAGGCAAAGAGAAGGAATGTGCTGTGACAAATAGCATCATCATGAGGAAGAGGGTAAAAAAGTGTATTTGACAATTTCGCCATGCCATGTTTTATATTCCTATCTATATTCCCATGTTAATATGCTGAACGATCACTGTATTAGGAACACCTGCCAGATTAAAATTTAAAATTCAAATTTTTTTTGTCACATACACAGCTGTACATGTTACAGCATGCAGTCGTAGGCAGTCGTAGGCTTGTGGTTAAGGAACCAGCCTTGTGACCAGAAGGTCCTTGGTTCGACAAATCATGGCTAAAGAACCTAACCCCCAGTTGCTACCCGAGCACTGTGCTGGCTCCTCACTGCTCCGGACGCGTGTGCTCACTTCACCAGTGTGTGTATGTGTGTGTTTCCCTGCACGGATGATTTAAATGCAGAGGACCAATTCCGCTGTGTGCAAACAAAGTGGCAAAATGTATCACTTTCAGTAAAATGCTTTTTATCGTGGGGACAGATGCAGTACGGTGCCTCTGGAGGAAGTAGGGTTAAGGGCCTTGCTCAAGGACCCAACAGCCCCCAGGAAAAATATATAGAACATAATATACTGCAGTTCACAGTTCCTGAGAGGAAACTGTAGGAAGCAGTGGTTAAAAACAGCACAAGTATAATCACATTAAAACTAGACTAGACATGCCAGAGGGTAAGGAGCAGGGGAGGGGGGGGAAGAGTCACGCCAACAGGACAAGTGGGGGTAAAAAGCTCAAAGGCCAGATCTCCCACAAGTCCCCCCATGTGGCCAACTGTAAATGTTCTGTCGGGACAGACTGGTTCTCCTGATCCCAGACTTCTCGTTGAGAAGATTGTGTCAGTTGCAGAGATAAGGGAGAGGAGAGAAAATGCGACCACCTTCATCGAGAGCAGGAAAGATGGCATTATGATCACTGATAAAGGTGTTGCTCTGTCCACTGCACAGCAGAAGGCAACATTTACAAGAAATGGATAAATGGTGTAACTTGAAGTGATTGCAAGGGCAGGAACAATTATAGGCAGCAGGCCATTCCAGCAAAGGCACACACACACAGTTACATTAAGGGCCACTTTACACACACCAATTAACCTTACACGCATGACTTTGACAGAAAACTAAGAGAAAGTTTATGTTGTTAATGAATAATTATAATCCATTTTAAAATAGTTCCTAGGGCATAAAAACAGTTAATATCCCTAAAGTAAACCTGATAACGATGGATTGGCACCCTGTCTAGGGTTGTATCAGAGTTGCAGGGTGGGCGCCTGCTGGCCCACCACCCTATGTGGATTAAGCGGAAGAAAACAAATGAATAATTGAGAGAATGAATGAATGAGTGAATGAATGAATAAATGAATGAATGGTGTTCTTAGGTCACGTTAGTAAAGTTAATGTTTTTTATTTTTAAAACACTCCCTGTTTATTTAAAAAAAAAAGTTAATGTTTATTGTTTATCAAAGTAAGAGAAAAATCCTTTTGTTTGCAGTAAAGATTATAAAGTGTGTGTATCTCACCTGAATCCGAGCTCGAGCCCTGTGATCTTCCCGCCTGCAGGTAAAAACTGAACAGCAGGCACGAGAGCGTGAGCCGAAACTCCATCGCGCGCTTGTTGGTGGTGTTTATCCTGTTGCAATATGTTTAATTTTTCTGCTCAGTTCTGTCACATGCCCGGCAGGTAATGACCATGTTGTGCCAAGAAATTCTGCCCCAGCATTCAACCATAAAAATGGTGTCAGAATAGTGCTGACGTCTTGCTTTCTTGCTTCTACCCTTGAAAAAAAAATCTATAATAAGTTCACACCTGTAGCTACAATTTCTGTCGGCTGACTCACCCGGAGACTGTGCCTTGTGTCACGCTAAACCAAAAACAGATTGTGAGAGCTAGAGCTACCGAATTTACACAACTCCCTCCCTCTTTCCTTTCGTTTCTTACTCCTCCCTCCCTCCCTTCTTTTCTTTCATTCCCTCCCTACTTTCAGTCGTGCCCTAAACGACTGAGCAGCTTCCGGCTTGGAGTCAGTCCCAGCTTGAACTCTCTGTCATATTACCCTCATATTGCCCATGCTGGTGTAACTGTTCATTGCCATCTGAAAACAGAGGTACTTGTATATATTTTATTTAGATAAACTGTTTTAACAGAGAAGAGGAAATACCTATTATTAAATGCAGGTGCAAGAAGGACCCAGGTTTGATACTTAGATGGGCTGACCTGTGTAATTACTGTGTGGAGTTTGCATGTTCTTCCTGAGCGAGTTTGCACGGGTTTTCTCCGATGCTCCGGTTTCCTTCCACATTCCAGACACATGCATGCTGGGTAATTGGTGTTTGTAAAGTGGCCCTTAGTGTGTGAATGTGTGTGTGCCCTAGGAAATAGTGGTACCCTGTCTATAGTTGTTCCTGCCCTTGTGCCCAGAGTATAGGCAAAATGCTGAATTTGCACAATTTTTGTTCAAACAAAGAGAAAAGAAGCAATGTGTGCAATCCCCACTAACTAGATGTTACTTTCTGCTGTGTAAGGTCACAATATCATTTTTAGTCACTTACGTCATCACCTCACGTACACTAGTATAAATTTTATGCATGTGTATATTATACAGTCTTGCTGATCTATCTTAAAAATAAGCCCACAGGTTTAGGCTTGTTCTGTTGCTTCTTCTGCGAGGAGCAGGCAAGTGCTGGAACACCAGATTAAAAGAGTAGTTGGTTTGGATTCTATATCAAAGCTTTAAGATTTTCAGTAATGAAACATATCCAGCCAGATCAATAGATAATTCAAACCACACTTTTCAATTCAGATATTTATAAATCTTGTTGTAAAATCTTAGTCCCTCAAAATCCATCACTGGGTTTAACACATTTTCAGGTGTGGATGTTTACTCAGCACATATGGAAGAAGAGAATGAACTTCACAGAATAATGCAGAAGATATAATACACTACACAAATAAATTGGTTTCTTTTTGCATTGTTTGCAGAAACTCTAAAACCTTTTCACACACATGTCCAGATTTATGTGAAGAATACATATAGCTTAAAAATGTCTAGATATCTTTAACCAACACACCCAGTAAGCAAACACAGACTATTGGTAAAAGACCAGTCTAGTGAGTACATATTGAACTTGGTTTCCTGCTGTAACTAACATATAAAAATTAATGTCTCATTTTGACATTTCCGCTTGATTAGTCATGGAAAAGGATTTCCATATCCTCTTAGACCAAAGCTTGTTATGTGCAGTGTTGTTGAGTTCAGCAGTAAATCAATGTCTGTGCACCTGCTACAGTAAATATTTGTACTGGAATGTAAATAGCTGGTAGATATTCATGCCAATTACAATGTACAGCTTCGACAAGTGGGGCTTGAGCAATCATAACAATATATGTACACTGTATTTTTAGTATCTGAAATATGAGCTGTATAAAGGGCACCGAAATTCATATTCATCCTGATCAAATGCGACATATCTACAGGCTCTAATATCGACTCACACTATAGGTGTTTGTGAACCAATTAGAGACAAGTATTGACCTGCTGTAGAGATGAGATAAAACTCTCCAACTATTCACACCACGGGTGTACACAAGCAGTTGTGCATATCTCACTAGACATATTTTACACTAAATATATGATGTCATGGCATCCTATAGATATGCTGCAATTGCATTCCAGAGACTACTATGAATGGAAATCAAAACCTTCATTGTGCCAGAATGTACAGTATGTGTGGCGAAGCAAACACTTACAGCTTCTTTTCAGAGTCTCTGTTGTTGTGTCTTGTGTTGTCTCTACTGTTCAGTATGGAAGTACATGATGTCTGACACCTCCAGTCTGTGGGTCCTGTTTTCAATGTTTACTTGAATTTTGAAACAAATCTGTGAATTATTATAATTTGTACCTCACAGTCCTTGACTAAACCTCTTTATCTCTTTATCTCATATTAACATGCAAAATAACACATTGATTTTACACTGTACACCCTACATACCCTGTACATATGCATACACTCATTGTTGTCTGATCCACCGGACCTTTATCAAGGTGGCAAAAATGTTCTCTACTCACCTCGCCTTTGAGATTATTTTTAAAAAAGGAAATCCTAATAATATAAAGGTTCACATTTTACATTTGAAATAGTCGTGATTGCAAACATTTAGAGCTAAGTTCAACAACTTTTTGAAACTGAGAGCTATTTCTTGGGTACCATTTATATAACTTGTGGGCTTTTACCACTCGTAGTGCGCTGCCCGGTGGGTAGTTAGCACGGTAGCTTGCTTGACACATTCTGAAATGTCTCTTAAATTTGTGCCGCTTTGTCATGGCCACAGTTTACACATGCAGGAATCTTTCGCAGTGGTGAAAATAACTCTTCCTTCCATTCACTGTGAAAATTTTATGATTTTCTATTTTCTGCCATGTTTTTAGGCATAAATCATCTCCTCACCTTCACTGCATCTGCTAGACCAGCTAGCTTCAATACTCTATAATACGAAACATTACGAAAGCATTTTTTTAATATTGTCATTTTTATCACCAATGAAGATGTGATTGCAATTTCCCTCAGGGATTAATAAAGTATTTCTGATTTATAATAGAATAACAACAAAACATATATGCAGCTCATTGTTAAGTGGCACTAAGGTGAGCTATTTTTAGAATATGTCCCGGGGTACTCATGTGGTCCTTGCAGGCGACCTGGTGCCCGCAGAACCATATTGGTGGCCACTGATTTATAGGGAAGGCATGAATTTGGAGAGGTGTGGAAAGAGACTTTGTTTTGATTTTTTAAATATTATCTAAAAGAGGTAAATTGTAAATAAATATACAGTATAATGTCTATATTGCTTGTAAATAGTAAATATCAGGTATCAGGTCAAAAGATGAAGAAGATACTGCATAAATCATTATGGAATTGTTGATTTAAGAATGTCTGCTTATGTCACATAGCGACTCCATCTACATTCAGGTTTTTGGAAAAAAAAAACAAGTATAAACTTTAAAATTAAGCAGAGAAGCTAAACTAATCAGCGTTTCTATTTAAAGAGCAGGTTGTAAGTTAATCACTGCGGGCCAACATTCCTCCATGCTATATCACACCAGAACTAAGCTCATTGACTTTGCTTGCATGAATATTATGCAATGATTATTTTCATCGCTAAGTCACTAGATTAGGCACAGCAAGTAGCGCTGCCTTTGCTCATGGATTGATCCCCGCTCACTGAATTAGGAACTTTGCTTCAAGCTGCTCAAGACATTGCTATATTAAACTCATAGTTACTATGAGTCTCGTGTTTATGTCTTTGACTTGTTCTGTGTGTTTTTCAGAACCAGTAAGTCGGAGTGAACTTATGTTGTATTTATTTTCTGTGTGCCATAGTAATTAGGGTTAGGGGTAAGCTTTTGTCTCCTAAACTGGTGTGGGCTCATTACATATTAATATATTAGATACCTGCCTCACTGTGAAATTTACTTTCTGAGCACCAGTATTATTAGAAAATAAAATAGCATTTAATACCCTAAAGGAAGGTAATATAAAAGAGGTAAAATTGCACTGAATTACATGTATAAGGATTTCATAAAAGAGATTGTTCAGCAACATTCACAATAAGGGGCAGTCTTAGGCTTGTGGTTAAGGAACCAGCCTTGCGACCGGAAGGTCCCAGGTTCGATTCCAAATAGCTACAAGTCATGGATGAAGTGCCCTTGGGCAAGGGACCTAACCCCCAGTTGCTCCCCAGACGCTGTGATGGCTGCTCACTGCTCCGGGCATGTGTGCTCACTTCACCAGTGTGTGTGTATTTGTGTGTTTGCTGCACGGATCTGGGTTAAGGACCAATTCCACTGTCTGCAAAACATAGTGGCAAAAATGTATAACTTTTAATTTCAATAAATATAAATATATTCTCAACTTCAGGGACTGTGTCACTGAAATGTCAGAGGAGTCCAGGAATGAAAGTCTGTGCCCACATTAAGAGAAACCCCAGGTCAGCTTTCCTGGCTCAGAAGAACGGAAATAGATCATAAATGACATAACAAACTTAAGATTCATATTATATCTATGGCCCATTTAAATGTTTGTAATTTGGTTATTTAGACAGGTCAATATTTTATCTTAAGGCTTAATATTTCAGTTTAAATATTTTGCAAGCGTCTCCGATTAAGTCACGTCAAGTCTACTTGGTTTTATTGTGATGTCGAACACATACAGTGTGTACAATACACAGTGAAATGAAACAGAGTTTCTCCAGGACCTACAGGTGTTATACAAAACAGCGCAGAATAACACTGCAACGAGTGCAGGATAGAACACTGCAAAACAATATGCCCGGTGCACACAGTATAAATGTAGTGCTGTTGACTTTTCTGTGTGAAAAATAATAAGGATAAAGTTCAAATGCAACGCAAGATGGAAAGTATAAAACTATTTAGCAACATATTCATTTCTTAAATAAAAAAATGTGTGCAAAGTTGCAAAGTGATGGTAGAGTGTGTGTGTTCATTTATTTATAATCTCGCAGATGTAATTTCTTGGGTTCAATACCATATAC
>JAOUQV010000015.1:3506948-3519820 GCA_028565295.1 Aspidoras spilotus | reverse complement strand
GACACCAGGCTTGTCCAATTTAGCCATGACACCTCCCACACTACAATGACAGGTGTTTCAGTTTCATTGTCTAACCCCTGTACATACATACACACACATATGTATGTATCCATATAAATGGCCCATCCTTTATAATAAATAACTCCTGTTGTGAAGCTAAAATCAGGAATGTGGCAAACCAATAAAAAATATGAACTGTATGTTAATTATCACTGGTGCTATGGGAGCAAACACATGGGCAGCGGGCACTAGGACGACCCACTCCAACATACTTGGAAGTTCTGAGGCGAGAGGCATGTGTGAAGAGTTCGGGGGAACTGGCCGGACATATGGAGGATAGAGACGATTGGGAACTCCACTGTCAAGCACGTTCGAGGACGATTTAATTAAGTAGCTGTATAATCGTTACTACAGACGTTACCATGACTACAAAACAATACACAAAATACAAGAAACCCCAAACACTTACAATATTAAATATCTATCAACGAGTGTGAAGTGTGTGAGCTGGAGGGGGCAGAGCTTAAGATGTTGAGGTTCTTATTAGGAGTGACCAGGATAGACAGGATTAGCAATGAGAACATCAGAGGGACAGCACATGTTGAGAAATTGGGAGACAAAGTTAGAGAGGGCTGATTGAGATGGTTTGGACATGTGCAGAGGAGAGACAGTGGATACATTGGTAGGAGGATGTTAGAGATGGAGCTGCCAGGTAGAGAGGAAGACCAACTAGGAGATATATATAGATGTGGTCAATGTAGACATGCAGGTAGTGGGTGTGATAGCAGAAGATGCAGGGGACAGAGTGAGGTGGAAACGATTGACACCTGATAAAAGGTGGCCGAAAGAAGAAGATGATCAAGAAGTGTTAAGTTTATATGTAAACAGAAAAAAATGGGGTACATATACTTGACTATATGAAAATAATTACTTTTAATGTTGTTATAGAATATACATGAATGCTAACAAAGTTTTATCTCTGTCCATTTACAGCCCTTTCCTCTTTTCAATATCTTTACACGCATCCTTGTTTTTTGAGGTGTTTAAGCATTTACTTTAGCCTCATGATACAATATTCTCAATGTTTACTATTGGAATAATAAAGGCTACATTAAAAGAAATATTTATTTTATTTATTGTTTTAACGTCATCCTCAGCACCCGTGTCTATTCTAATGACAGGAACACGGTCACACACTCATACACAAGTCTCATATCATACACAAAGTCACATTTCAACAGACAAGTTAGTGACAATTTAGCATTTCAAATTTACCTAGCATGCACGTCTTTGGACTGTGGGAGGAAAACGGAGCACCCGGAGAAAACCCACGCGAACGATGTGGGCATTAATGCTACCCACAGTACGATGGAAATGTTTTTACAGTCATTGTCTACTTTCTGCCTCTCCGTTCATCAAGGGTCGCCACAGAGGGTTGATCTTTTCCACCTCACTCTGTCCTCTGCATCTTCTTCTCTAACACTAGCTACCTGTACAGGTACTGGTCATGAAACATCCATTACACAGATTGTTATATTTCAAGTGTTATTATTAAATTTGATGATTTATAAGATGGTTTGGACATGTGCAGAGGAGGGACAGTGGATATATTGGTAGGAGGCAGAGAGGAAGACCAACTAGGAGATATATGGATGTGGTCAATGTAGACATGCAGGTAGTGGGTGTGAAAGCAGAAGATGCAGGGGACAGGTGGAAAAGGTTGACACGCTGTGGCAACCCCTGATAAAAGGGAGAGGCAGAAAGAAGGAGAAGATAATAAACAACCCACATTCACTATCTCAGAAAATTCCAATATTGTGAAAAGGTTCAATATTGAAGACACCTGGTGCCAAACTGGGGGAGATTCACAAAGACTAGACTGATGCTGGATTCAGTGCTTTAAAAGCACCGTGCATAGACATATGCAGGACAGGGGTTTCAGCTGTCGCATTCCTAGTGTCAAGCCACTCATGAACAAAAGACTGTGTTAAAAGAAACGTCTAAAGACAAAAGGGACTGGACTGCTGCTGAATGGTCCAAAGTTAAATTCTCTGATGAAAGTAAATTTTGCATTTCATTTGGAAATCAAGGTGCCAGAGTCTGGAGGAAGAGAGGAGAGGCATAGAATCCATGTCACTTAAGGTCTAGTTTAAATTTTGCACAGTCAGTGATGGTTTGGGGTTGGCATGTCATCTACTGGTGTTAGTCCACTGTGTTTTCTGCGGTCCAAGGTCAAAGCATCTGTCAACCAGGAGGTTTTAGCACAACTCATGCTTCCTGCTACTGACCAAATTTTGGGAGATGATTTCATTTTCCAACAGGATTTGGTACACACAGCGCCAAAGCTACAAATACCTGGTTTAAGGACCATGGTATCCATGTTCTTAATTGGTCAGCAAACTCACCTGACCCTAACCCCATAGAAAATCTAGACCTAACAATGCTGAAAGCCACTATCGGAACAATCTTGTCCTATAGTGTCACCTGAGCAGTGCCACAGACTGATTGACTCCATGCCACACCGCATTGCTGCAGTAATTTGGGCAAAAGGAGCCCAACTAAGTATTGAGTGCTGTACCTGCTGATACGTTTCATGCTCATATTTTTTCCAGTTGGTCAGAATTTCTAAACATCATTTTTTTCTATTGGTCTAAAGTAATATTCTAATTTTCTGAGATAGTAAACGTGGGTTGTTTATTTGTTGTCAGTTAAAATGATCAAATTAATAGGAATAAACACTTGTAATATATCTGTCTGTGTGTAATGAATGTGTATAATACACAAGTTTCACTTTTTGAATGGAATTACTGAAACAAATCAACTTTTATATGATATAATAATTTTTTAACCAGCACATGTACAGTATCTTTAAATTAATCACATCCATGTCTTCTCTTTGGTCTTCCTCTTTCCCTCCTGACTGGCAGCTCCATCTCCAACATCCTCCTACCAATATACCCCTTCTCTGCACACGTCCAAAACATCTCACTTTGCCCTCTCCAAATTTGTTTCTCAATTTTCCATCCTGTGCCATACCTCTGATGTTCTCATTCCTAACCATGTCCATCCTGTTCACTCCTCCAGCTCTGATTTCGGTCTCTTAGTCTACAAATCATACAACAAGGCCAGTCTCCTTACTCTCCTAGACCTTTTCGTTTAATTTTGCTGTGACCCTTTTGTTACACATTACTCCTTAAAGTTCTCCATCCACTTCATACTGCTTGTACTCTCTTCTTCACCTCTGTACTCTCTTCTTCACCTCTTTTCCTACACTCTGACTGTTCCAACTGCCTCCCTCTCATTCACACACATTTATTCTGTCTTACAAATGTTGACGTTCTTCATCCTCCTTTCCAGAGCATACCTCCAACTCTCCAAGTTCTCTTCTAGTTGTTCCCTCCTCTCACTACAGATCACAAGGTCAGCTGCAAACGTCATGACATCCAAAAGCTGACTTTAAAATACTCAGACAAAATAAAAAAATAAAGTAACAAGGCAATAATATTGCATTTTTAAAAAATATAAAAATATTAGTACGCATTATATTAGGAACAGTATATTATACAAACCCAATTCCAAAAATAAAAACCAAATGTAATGATGTGGTAGTTTCAAAATTCCATATTTTATTCAGAGATAAACTGAGATTTCATTAAATTTCATGACAACACATCTAAAAAAAATTGGGACAAGGCTACGATTACCACTGTGAGACATCCCCTTTTCTCTTTACAAGTCTGTAAACATCTGGGGACTGAGGAGACAAGTTGCCCAAGCTGAGGGATAGGAATGTTATACATAGCCATGATGCTGTAATTGATACAGTATGTGGTTTGGCATTGTCATGATGGTAAATGTAAGTTCTTCTCTGAAAGAGACGTCGTCTGGATGGGAGCAGATGTTGCTCTAGAACCTGGATATACCCTTCAATATTGATCGTGTCTTTCCAGATGTGTAAGCTGCCACACACACACACACACACTAAAGCAACCCCATAGCATAAAAGATGCAGGCTTCTGAACTGAATGCTGCTGATAACTTGGGACATCCTTCTCCTCTTCAGACCCTAATGCACAGAGATTCTTTCAGATTCTCTGAATATGTTGATGATATTATACACTGTAGATGATGATATTTTCAAACTCTGTGTAATTTTACACTGGCCAACTACTTTCTGATATCACTCCACTATTTGTCAGTGCAGAATTAGGGGGATTGGTGATCATCTTCCCATCATCTGACAACCGCTGCCACTCCAAGATGCACTTTTTATACCCAGTCATGTTAATGACCTATTGCCAATTGGTCCTCTTTGGTACCTTTAACTTTTCCAGCCTCTTATTGCACGTCCCAACTTTTTTGAGATGTGTTGCTGTCACGAAATTGTAATTTTTTCCAATATTTGGCATCAATTTAAAAAATGTCTCACTTTCTACATGTGATGCGTCGTCTACGTTCTATTGTCAATACATTATCAGTTTTTGACATTTGTAAAATTATTGCATTGCGTTTGTACTTTGTCCCAACTTTTTTTGGAATCGGGTTTGTATACTCCTTGAATATAAACTTCATATTTGAATGCAGTTGCAAAGTTCATTTTATTACACTCACAAAAGGACAGATTTGAAATTACACTGAACAAAAATAAAATTGCAACTTGTTTCATCTTGGGTTTTCATGAGCTGATCTCAAATATTGTTCACAAATCTGTGTAAATCTATATTAGTGAACACTTTTCCCTAGTCCAGATAATCCCTCCACCTCACAGGTGTGGCCCATCAAGATAATGATTATACAGCATGATTATTTCCCAGATGTCCCTTAGGCTCCTCACAATAAAATGCCACTCCTCCCTTAAATTTGCAGTATTGGCGGACTGGAATGGTCAGCACACTCCCTCAGAACGGCAACGTGTGTGGTACAAAGTAACTGGCATTTTATTGTGGTCAGCTTAAGGCACATGTGTGATCCTCATGCAGGATAGTCATCTTGATATTCCACACCTGTAACGTGGATGGATTTGCACAGAGACATAGAAAAAAGTCTTATACCTTTGAGTTCAGCTCGTGAAAAATGGGAGTGTATACGAGGTAGTGGTAATTAAATAGTAAAACATTAAAACGTATGCATCCGTTCCAAATTATTCCCGAAACTCCATATCATCACGCATTGGTTTTACAGTGCGTTTTAAGTAAAAAGAAAATTAAATGTAGGAGCCAATCTGATCATTGTCAGCTTTATTGTCAGATTAGAATACTGTGCTTAACCGCCGTTTACAGACTGGACTTCACTTTGGATAAGAAAATAAAAAAAGGAAGCACTTACAAACAACAAAAAAATTGGCTTGTTTAATGATTTAAAAAAATATTTCTTTGCAAGACGAGATGCGCAAAACAACTCTTCACTCTCTCCAGAGAGGAAGGCGAGTGAATAACGCAAACATGAACACCAACATTTTTCACACTGAACCCATGATTGGTGTCAAGTAGATGAGGTAAACCTTTTGTGGGAAAGAAAGACAAGGCACAATCTACAATCAACTGTGCCCTGTAAATTCACTTAACACCACTAATAATAATAATAATAATAATAATACACATCATAATACCATCATAACAGCAATAGAAAAAGCATGTGAAGCAAAAATACAGTCTGCATCTGATCATTCCGGGCATTCATCAGCCCAGATGTTCTGTTTTGTCCAACACCAAAAATTAGGCCAGATATCCACACCTAAATTTCTACCATATATTCTTTGCTCAGTTAAGTCTGAAAGTTCCTCTGCTTGTGGAGAACAGGTACAGTCTCAGAAGACAAATGCAAAAGCACGGACTGATTTAGTTCAGAGACGCACTAACATACTATCTGACCACCAGACAGGATACACAAAGTTTTGAAGGGCCAATGCAATCGTCATGGCAAAAGGCACCGCACCCCTGGCACATAATCATGGCCTTAAGGCGGCAGGAACACTTAAGAGCCACCTCCTCTGCTGCACTCTCAGCAAATGCCTGGATACTAAGGGCAGTGCTCTGGCTTCCTGCGTTCCCAACACTGACGCATGGCCGCAGCTGCAGCACACTATCTGCTATGCTGCGTGAGAAGCCATTACCATCCACAACAGAGACATTTGCTGTGTAGCTAAAGCCACTCGAGGTCCCTCCAGAATCTCCACTCAGTGCACCTCCACTCTGCTGCAACTTGGGCAGCTTTCCATAAATATGATAGGGAAATGACGAGGCAGAGGAAGGAGAAGAGGACACAGGTGAGACTGAGGAGTCTGTATGACGAGTGTAAATATTTTTACCTTGCTCTTTTTTTGCCATCCTTGCAAGTGACATTTCCATGTTAAGCAGTCCTTCCATAGCGCCCCCACTTCCTGTATAATTGTCTGTTGAGCTCAGGGGCTCTTTTTTGGTTATAACAACAGAGCCACTGCCAGCCTGTGAACTTTTGGTGAGAGATTGCTGGCATGAGGAGCGTAAAGAAACTTCATTTTTCACACTAGTCCCATGTGTTTGCTTATAGGACTGAGGCTGGGGAGGCTGCATTTTGGATGGATGCCAGCTGATCTTTATAGTAGGTACAACTTCAGGACAAAGGTCGACACGTGGAGGAGAAGGAGCATCAGGTATGGTCCTGCAAAGGTTAACAGAGTGCTGCTGATGACCAGCTCCTTGCCTCTCTGGAGTGTCACCACGTGTTGGCTGAGGGATGTGGTGCTCTTTTATTACAGCTGACTCCAAAGCTTGAGAACTTTGAGAGTTCATGTCCAACGCATGCCTAGATGAAGAAGAAGCTAAAGGAAGCGAGGTAATTACAGGCACTGCACCAGGAGGCACAACGCCACCTGATTGCTGAACAACTGTACTCCGGGTACTGGCTTCATCAAGCAAGCATGGCATTCGTGTATGTGAAATGGCAGGCGGTGAGGGACCATAATTCATTCCAGGCCCGGGTAACTGATGAGTAATAGGGGTTTTATGATGAACGTCTGTACCCGCAGATTCTGTAGTTTCATTTGTAGCTCTGAAGCGGGGAGGCATGTTCCTGGGAGATCCTCCAGGCTGGCGGTTGGATGGCAAGCCTGCTGGTGCCCCCGGTACTCTGCTGATCTCCAGCTTGCTTGCAGAGTGTGGATGGGGTAAAACTTTCTCCAAAGGAAGGCTTCCTTGAAGAAGCTGGGTAACTAGAGGATTGTTTGCCTCTACAGAGGATACAGGTCGTGCAGTACCTTGAATTCTCTTAACAGCAGAAAGACCAGCAGAGGTTTTTAATCCAGAAT
This sequence comes from Aspidoras spilotus, assembly GCA_028565295.1. Taxonomy (NCBI): domain Eukaryota; kingdom Metazoa; phylum Chordata; class Actinopteri; order Siluriformes; family Callichthyidae; genus Aspidoras; species Aspidoras spilotus. The sequence goes on along the minus strand of JAOUQV010000015.1, from coordinate 3,512,535 downwards.
CATCTACAGGCCCTCGGGAGAAGGGTTTTGCATCATCGTTTGTTAAGGAAAATCCCTTTCCTTCAACACTACTCTCATTAAGTGAGTGAGACTTGCTTTGATCCTTCTCTACATGCATATGAGTGAAATATGGCTGCACATGGACCTGGGTCAAGGGATTGGAGGTCTGCTCTTTGACATGGTTGTGGACTGAATTGTGCTTTTGTGTCTGAATCACTGGTTGATTTGGTATGCCATTTGGAAATCGAGCCTGAATAACTGTTTGATTGTGGGCTGGGTTCGAGACATGGGCCTGAATGACGGGCTGCTGATGCTGGGGAGAGCTCAAAGTGCACAAAGAAATACGATTTGGTGTCTGAATGACTGGCTGATTTTGCGATTTTAAATTCTGAACTCCAGTATCGTCTATAGTTCTATGCCAGTCGACTAAATCATCCTCTTGAGATTCGTTCTCAAAGTCTGATGCCGTCTCAGTGGAATCACTATGCACACCATTGTCTTCCTCGCTCATATTATTTGATAGACACGAGATAGTACTTATATATTTGCCATCCATTTCAGTCTCTGGACTCTTGAATTCCTGTAAAACTCTCTCCCTTACCACACAGTCCTCTGCATCTCCTACAAAACCACTGCAGGCTGCAACAAATGTCTGTTTGGGGATTTTCACATCTGACCCATGCTGAATGACACCAGTTGTGGTAGTACGATGCTCACCCAAATTCTTCTCACCCTCCCAAGACTGAGATGATGCTGCCAAAGTTCTGATCACATCCACACCTTGAGCACCAAACCTAGGGAGTGAGTCTGGGATCGATGTAGGAGCAAGATTTACTGCTTCATTAGACACTGGTGTGCAACTGGGAGTGATTGTTCTGCTGTCATTTGAATCTACTTCCTCACCCCTACTGCTTACAGACTCAGGCTCACTGGGAGTAGGCACAGGAGTGTCTAAGGTCTGCTCTGAGGCTTTATCAATGGAGACGACGGTCACCCCCTCTTCGCCACAAATATCGTCTACCTGGTCCTGGGAGTCTGGACTATCTGTCTCAACTGGTGATGATGTGAGGGTTTTAGGGGACTCTGTGGGTAGCACTGAAGGATTGGAGGACTCAGAGGATGGAGACGGTACAGTCTGTGGGGTAAACACTTCCGTTTTATCTGGAGTTTCTACACTGGATAGCTGTAGTTGTGCTCCAGACGAATTAGAGTTTGAAGGCGATTCCTGGCCCTCCATGTCAGCTCCGTCTCCTCCCCCAGGTTCAATGGGACCCGGGTGCTCTCTTGAACGCCTTCCGCTGGAGCAATCCGATATCCCAGCACCACCCCCCGGGCCGCCCCCCCCAGGCCCTGCCCCGTCCCCAGTGGCTGCAACAGCAGCAGCGGCTTCCCGCTGTGCACGGGCTTGTTGGGCACGGGCCTTGATGTCTGCCAAGGTGCGAGCCCCCGTCCCGCTGCGCCGCGACCCCTCGTTGGGGGGCACGATGCGGGGACAGATTTGGTACGTTGGCGGCCCTTTGACCCAGGGAGGTTTGATCCGAGAGAGCTGAATCTAGAAAAAAAGGACACAGAAGAAAAATAAAAACCAAGATGGAACTTAAGGATAAGAAATTATTAAAATTGCAAAAGACAATAGCAGTTTTTTTTTTATTAACTACAAAATAACATCAAATTGCCTTGAAATGATGTGAAACAACAAATGTACTACAAACATGGCCTTCATACCCGGATTGGCGGGACCTTGGGCTCCTCTGTTGTAGGCTGCGGCTTTTCTGAGTGCACACAGTCAACTGTGTTACGAAAGGACTGATGCTCATCCAATCGTGCTCTCTTCTCGGGAAAGCTGGTGAAGGCCTGGGTTTCATCGGGTCTTCTTTTCTGTTCCTTGAGCTGGATAGCAGGGCTAGCTGTTGAAGGACTTGCTGCAGGGCTGCTCTCTCTGCTGCTGGCCCCAGTGCCAGCTGTGCCAGTGGTGACCGAGGCACCATCATCCAGTGTGTCCGTGGCAACTGCAGCAGTTGAGGATGAGGAAGATGACGAGTCACTGCTAGCAACAAAGGCTCCTTGCTGGTCAGAGGTAGAAGAGGGAGAGGACGATGGAGAGGATGACGAGGAGGATGATGATGAAGATGATGAGGAAGGAGAGGAGGTAGAGGCAACAGTGGGCTCAACAACTTCAGGAAGCAGGCTGGTAGAACCTTCTGGCTCATCACAGTTTGAACTTGTAGATTCAGGAGCAGGAGTAGACACGGGGGCAGGGGAGGAAGCAGCTTCTTTTAAGAGCGTCTCCACAGGAGCTTCTGACTCCGATACAGCTTGAAGGACGACCTCTGCCTGCACTGTGCTGGTTTCTGGGACAGGTGAAGTAGTTGGTGCCACAACGTCCAAAGATTCCTCAGTCTCTTCTGTTTCTTGAGCCACTGCAGGAGAGGTCTTGGGAAGTGGGCGACGTGCCCTGCGTCTCAGGTCAGCACGCGATCGTCTCCTTATACGGCCCTCCCTCCTTCGTCTTCCAACTCCTCTCCTCTTGGGTGTGGCTGCAGCAGTATCAGCCCCAAGGACTGAGGCAGAAACGTCCCCTTCATCACTCACTGTGAGCTTTAACGCCTCCTCGCGGGTCAAGCCAGATCTATAAGGAAAATGGCACAGGAGTAAATGTTAATGACACATTTTAGAAGTTTTTAACCAGAACTGTTCATATTTAAAATAACTATATAGCACATTGTTAAAGAAACTTACTTTTGGCCATGATACTCCTCAAAGAATTTCTCTTTCCATGCTTCCACTTTCTTTTCCTTTTCCATCTCTTGCCTAAAGCGAACCTGCATCTCGTGTGTAAACTCACCTTAGGAAACAAGAACTTAGCATATTAATCCCACATTAGTCTAATCTCATATAAAGCACGGTTATTTTAAATAGTGAATACCGGGGAAAAAAAAAAAAGCAATCTGAACGCTAACCTTCAGCGAGCCGCTCTTTCCAGCTTTGAGAGGCATGAGTGAAGAATTCATTATTCAGTGCTGAAATGCTGAGTCTAGCAAGACCATCAGGCCCAACCTAAATAGTAAACATAAAGCACAATTCAAAGACTGCATATAGAGGGAAGCATGCGATAGATTTCCAAACAGAAAGGAGAGAAGAATAGCAGCAATAACCACACACCTGTCTGTCTACTTCAGGAAGCAGTTGAAGGAGCTGTTGCTGAGAGTGATGAGGAAATGCTGCAAAGGTGCGCGTGTTAATTAGTGCCCGGATGTTGGTGTTGACCAGGATTGAGCCTGGGGTCTCAAAGTCCACCTCCACACCACCCCTATTCCTCTTCATTGGACCTGCAAAATTAAACCTCAAGTCAACAACGGTGCTGAATGAAACGTTTAAGACAAATGCTATGATACACTATAAAAACCTATATATGGGAATATATTGGCAAACGTCGGTGGTTTTCATTATGACATTATTTGAAATCAGGCTTCAGGTTGTAAGTGTGTACACAGTGGTGCTTGAAAGTTTGTGCACCCTTTAGAAATGTGCTATATTTTGGCATAAATATGATCTACGACATCATATTTTCTTCACAAGTCCTACAATTAGATAAAGACAACCCAATTAAACAAATTTTATACTTGTTTATATATTGAGGGGAAATTACCCAATAGTATATATTTGAGTGTATTGTGGGGCAGTTGTAGAATTGTGGTTAAGGAACCAGCCTTCCGGTTCAAATTCTGGTTCCGCCAAGTTGAGATAGTGCTCTTGGGCAAGGCACCCAACACGTAGTTGTGTCCTGGGTGCTGTGCAGGTAGCTCCAGTCACATGTGCTCACTTCACCAGTGTGTGTAAAATAAAGATGGGTACAAGCATAGTGGCAAATAATTCACCTTCATTACAGGATTATCAGTTAATATGAAGGTGAAATACGAGTCAGGCGTGATCTTTCAAAGTCTTCTCTTCACAACAAGTTTGTGGAAGTGTATCAAGGCACCAACAAATGAGATTTCTAGGGACCTCGGGACAAGATTTGTTGATGCTCAGGAGAAGACTGAACAACAATTGTGTTCATGGCAGGGTTGCAAGAAGAAAGCTTCTGCTCTCCAAAAAGAACACTGCTACTCATCTGCAGTTTGCTAAAGATCACATGGACAAGTCAGAAGGCTACGGGGAGAATGTTTTGTGCATGTATGAGACCAAAAAAGAACTTCTATGTTTAAATTAAAAGCATTTTATTTGAAGAAAGGAAAATTGCATTAGAATTAGAACCTCATCCCATCTGGTAATTCTAGTGGTGGCATTATAGTGGTTTGGGCCCATTTTGCTGCATCTGGACCAGGACAGCTAGGCATCCACTGATGGAACAATGGATTCTGAATTATATGAAAGGACTCTTAAGAAAAATGTCAGGACATCCGTCTATAAGCTGAATCTCAAAAAATGGTGGGTCATGCAGCAAGACAACAACCCTAAACACACAAGGCATTCTACAATAGAATAGTAAAAGAAGCATGAAGTAAAGATTCTGGGAGTCAAAGTCCTGACCAGAAAAAATGTTTTGGACCAGAAATGAGCAGTTAATGTGAGGACATCCACCAACAGCCCAGAGTTAAAGCTGTTCTGTACCGAGTAATGGATTAAATTCGTCCAAGCCGGTGTGCAGTACAGCTCAACAGTTACCGGAAACTTTGGGGGCAGGGGGCAGGCTTAAGATCAAACCAGATACTGAAAGTGAAAGATTACATACTTTGCCTCTCACAATTATGTAATATTGGATCATTTTCCTCAAGAAATAAATGACAAAAGATAATATTTTGGTCTCATTTGTTTAACTGGGTTATCTTTATTTACTCAGAAAGACATGTGTTAAAATATGATGTTTATTTTAGTCATATTTATGCAGAAATGTAGAAAATTTAAAAAGGGTTTGCAAACTTTCAAGCACCGCTGTATTACAATGGGGACCTGGATTTCTCGCGCAATGCGATTTGATTTAAGAACCGCTTCAAATATGGAAGACTTGCATTCATGCAACCGTTGCATAAAACATGCCAGTATTTCCTGTGACTAATGTCTCCTTGAATTATTTTTAAAATGTCCACTGTATAGAAAACATGTTTGTCCTAAAGAAAAATTATTACTGGTGTGTCCTGAACGCTTAATTACTTAACATGTAGTTGATGACCCAGTCGAATGATCCAAAGGGAATAAGAAGTGATGGGTTTTATATTTGGGGGTACACAATGCTCAATGTGACGTGCTTTAGTAATGTAGTAATCTAACAAATATTCCTACACCAAACCTAGATAAATTTACTAGAAACTTGTAGCTGTAGCTAGAATTAATCAGTGTCTAATTCACATTCACCACATAAATTAAACCCGAATTAAAATACGGAATGTTTCTTTAATAAATAAAGAAATAAAATAAAACCTACATTTTCTGTAAAAACTAATAAAACTACAAAAATTTATACATGTTATTTAATGTAAAGGGGTTAAACAATGAAACAGAAACACCTGGTTTTAGACCACAATAATTTATTAGTATGGTGTAGGGCCTCCTTTTGCGCCCAATACAGCGTCAATTCATCTTGGGA
>JAOUQV010000015.1:3449912-3460893 GCA_028565295.1 Aspidoras spilotus | reverse complement strand
GAATGGCTTAAAATCCCTCTGACCACTGTGCAAGACTTGTATGTGTCATTCCCAAGACAAATTGACGCTGTATTGGCAGCAAAAGGACGCCCTACACCATACTAATAAATTATTGTGCTCTAAAACCAGGTATTTCAGTTTCATTGTCCAACCCCTGTTTATATATGTTTACAGGGGTTGGACAATGAAACTGATACACCTGTCATTTAGTGTGGGAGGTTTCATGGCTAAATTAGACAAGCATGGTGACCAATCTTCATTAATTGCACATTTCACCAGTAAGAGCAGAGTGTGAAGGTTCAATTAGCATATATATATATCGGAATCAGGTGTTCCAATCACTTCCATGGCCACAGATGTATGAATGCTTCCACATAACCAAACATTTCGGGCAATTCCATGCTCCTCTTCTAGCAAACAAGGTCCATAAAGACAAGGATGACAGCGTGGATGAACTTGACACGCCGCGACACCTGGACTAACCAGTGCACTTGTATTTGTCGGCTCTGGACATGATTTGTAATTGGGTATGACTTTTCACAGATATGGTTTTTTCTCACGTGGCCATGGTCTATTTGCCAACCTAGTACTCGCAGGATGCTGCACGGGTTGCTGGTCGACACCGCCCTTATTGCTGCCAAAGCTTCAAGCATTCTTTCTACATTCTGCACTGCTGGAACCCTTTTTCCCCTTTTTTATTGTAAAGCAACCTTGGGTTTGTTGCAAAATGCGCTATATAATTAAAACATATTATTATTATTATTATTATTATTATTATTAGTGTAAGTTCAGGCTTTCTGTAATGAAAACACATACACTACCATCTCCTAGAAGATGAAAAAAGATTGCTTTTGTACTTTTTGATCTCAAAGCCCAAACCTAAACCCAAATAAAAAATCCACATGTCCTCACTGCTAGGGAGCAAATTATGTCAGAGCAATCCTGTCTGCCCATCTGAACATGCACAATGAGACAGTGGTGCAAACTTGGTGGAGAGAAGTGATTTTGGCACACTGAAGCCGGAAGCTGAATTGAACAGATTGCCTGTGAGAAGAGTGCCACTACAGACACAGATACAGAATATGCAAGGGCATGGTAAATGGTTTTAATGCACTAACCAAACCACTAACCGCTATGAGTGTGTATGTGTGTGTGTGTGTGCACGCATGTAAATCATCTCAATGTTAATTTATTGTGCATTATTCTTAATGTCTTCTTTTTCTCTACTCTCTCTTTCTTTGCCTCCGGAAGGACTGAAGAAAATTCGTAATCCGGATCGAATGTACAGATCAGCTGTGTGTTATTCCGGCCATGCTGCTCCTAAGGGTGTCAGTGATGACACAGAGATGAACAGTAAGAGCTGGTTATTAATATTGCATCCGTGGCATTGCTGGAAGCGGCCACTCGCTGGCTGATCTATTATTCATCCATCGATTCATTTATTTACCTCTTGATTTCATTATATCTTCCTCCTTATCCCACTGGGAGTTCCCTCTCTGAGCTTTCTTTGAACCTTGAAGTGTCTTCTTGACAGCAGCATGCTATCAATATCACAAGTGTTGCCATTTGCTAAGAGCCAGACCTGTCCTTAAAGACTTGCATTATGCCAGACGCTCATCCCAAATGCTTCCATCCACTACAGTGCTGACCATCTAAAACTCGCTACTACTATTTATTTAAAAGCATGGGCTTCATCATGTTGTGTATTGCAGAGTAGGCAAAGCTGTAGTTTGTTGGAGTGATTTGTGAAAAGCACAAGTTAATCCTATTCCGAATGCGAAAACAAATGTTTTCTCTTCGGAACAAAAAGCTGTTTGCCTTTAGATCAATTATGTGTATTAATGTATGCTGACGCATAGAATGTTGATTGCTCCATTAGTACTCCAGAAGTCTTCCATGCTTAATAAGCATCGAGCTGCGCTTCTGCCACCCCTGGAGAATTTGTTGATCTTTGTAATTAAGTGCGTTTATGTTTACCGTAATTTGCAAAATGGAGCCAGATCATGCTCATCTCCTTGTTGTGCTATTCACTGATTATGCTTTTTTTCGACTGAGTTCAATCTTTGGCGTTTCAACGCGGTGTTTTAATGAACACTCTTCGGGGAATGAGAAGTGAATAGCAGAAGCTGCTGTTTGCACACATTCTGCATACAGCTGTGCATTTGGGTGTCTTTTTTTATCTGTCTGTCTGTCTCTGTGCACCATATGTATGAGCTTGCTTAAATCATTCCTCTTGCATACAGCATCATCTAAGCTTTTTGCGTGGCTGCATCTGTGTCCCAGTTACCACGTGCTGCCTGGTGGTTTTTCTATCACTACAAAAAAAACACATCTTGTCCTGTCCAAAGCAGGTAAACCACTCATGTGAGTAATTGTGAAAGTGGTTATGATAAGGATAAAGGGCTTTAGTGGGGATCTGCTAGTGTGTCCTCTTGTTGTCTTGTGTGTGTGTGTGTGTGTGCGCGCGCGCGCATGTGTATGTGCTCTCGGGTCCTCACCTCCTTTCTCTCTGAGATGGGATTTTCATGGATGGGCGAGTTTGGCTAAGGCTGAAAACAGAGTCAGTGCTTTTTTACCCCTCGCCTGAGTTAAGGCAGATTCTTGAACTGAATGAAATCTTTGATTTTAGTTAATCTGATTAGCATTTCTGATTAAAAGTGTTGATATTTGAATAGAAACTAAACGCAAAACTCTACTTAGTGTTACACATACCGTAGTGCGTTGAACTTTTAAACATGCTTATTAGCCAGGCTTAAATAGCAACGGACGAGTGTTTTAATACAGAGGAAAGGTCAAAAGAGCAGAAGTAGAAGCGTAATGAGAGCATTAAGTTAAATAAATTCTTGCCCCATCAACCTATTCATCAGACCATAAGTATTAACCTTGAAACCTCAAACACCACGTTGCAAATTGGTGTTAGACTTATTTCACAAATATTCATGTTCTTAGCTAGTGCCTCTAGAGCTAAAGGCAGTTTATACTTCTACAAGAGAGTATCTAAAGCCGTTTCCTGTCATGGCCTTGTGATCAATGTCTATCAGTGTCCTGCCAGCCATACATACACATGCACATGTGTAATAGTGAAAACTTGCTGAAAAATAAAAAAAGTTCCAGTTATAGACATTTGACTGAGATGTCATCTCTTAAAAGCTATTCAGTAGCCAATTTGCTTTGATACGCCCACCCTCTATGGTGCTATATGATAGTTATAGCTTTTGTACTTAAGCTAAAAGCTTGACATTTCAATCTAGCCATGTGTTCATTTTCTTGAAAGCCATCGCCACTTATATACGAGCTTGTGATCTAGATCTAAAAAGATGGTGCTAATTAAGCGTGTAGTCCAGTGCAATCAAAGCTGTCTTTTAAAAGCAAGGGCATCTATCAGAGAGTCTTATTGATTTCAGTTGTAAGGACAGTGTAGCCTTTGTGTGTTTGACATAAAGGTATTTATTAGGGGACACATAATTCATGTTAGGAAAACCACTAGTAGTTTCCCCTATAGCTGATTGGCTCTGATTGCTAGGGTTGTAATTTGGGCAGCTATTGCCACTTGTTAGAGAGGAATGTTCTTCTTTAACATGGCCAATCACATTCTGGGATGAGTCTCTCTTCTTTTTCCAGACTATTATTATTATGTACTGGAACATCTGTCACAGAAAAGGGATGCAGTGATAATTTGGTTATTGGTTTAATTACATAGTAGAAGTGAGGTTCTTTGATTTGATTTTGTCTGGAGACATTTGTTTGAAGTCTCATTCTTACACCAGATGTAGTCTTGAGGAAAAAGACTTTTTTATTTTTTTTATACTCATTTCAACTTAGGTGTATTGGCTAACACTTTCAACTGTAACATTCCTTTTCCAATCAGAAAACCTACAAGATAATTTAGTGCTGTTTACTGCTCAGGGTAACTGTTCAAATGTAGAATATCTAGCGTATTGTACAACCCAAATTCCAGTGAAGTTGGGACGTTGTGTGAAACATAAATAAAAACAGAGCACGATAATTTGCAAATCCAGTGCAACTCATGTTCGATGTAATACACTGCAAAGACAAAATATTTAATATTCAGTCATTTTGAACTGGATACCTACAACATGTTACAAAAGACTTGATGAAGGGGCAGGAAAAGACTGGGATTAAGGAATGCTCAGAAAACACCTGTTTGGAACATTCCACAGGTGAACTGATTAATTGGGTATAAAGGGAGCATCCCTGAATGACTCAGTTGTTCAGAAGTAATAATGGGGTGCGGTTGACCACTTTGTGAACAACTGCGTAAGCAAATAGTCTAACAGTTTAGGAACAACATTTCTCAATGTGCAATTCCAAGGAATTTTGGGATTTTATCATCTACAGTTCATATCCTCATGAAAAAAACTGGAGAAACAAGGCCAAAAACCAACATTGAATGCCCATGACATTAGATCCTTCAGACAGTACTGCATTAAAAGCCAACATCATTCTGTAACGGATATTAGCACATGGGCTCAGGAACACTTCAGAAAACCATCGTCCGTGAACACAGTTCATCATCTACAAGTTCAAGTTAAAACTCCATCATGCAAAGTGAAAGCTATATATCAACCACACCCCGAACTCACTGGGCCTGAGCTCATCTCAGATGGACTGATTCAAAGTTGAGAAGTGCCTAGTGGTCTGACATTGTGAGTCCACATTTCAAATTGTTTTTTTTGGAAGTCATGAACATTATGTCATCCGGGGGGAAAAAGAGGAAAAAGCCTTTACAGATTGTAGCCTGCCTGCAGTCCAGACCTGAATCCTATTGAAAATTTGTGGAGTATGAACCTCTAAATAGGACAATGGAGACTCGAGACTGTTGAGTAACTTAAGTTAAGAATTTGGCAGTTCTGAAGGCAAAGGTTTTACTAGCAGGATGTACCTAATTAAGCGACTAGTGAGTGTATATTATATGTATTACTAACTCTTGGTTAATCAAACAAAATACTTACTCACTAATGCAGAATTCACCTTAGGGATGAACTGAAATGCTGCTCGCTCAACATCTGTGTAATAATCTTGTGGCTAAGTGAAGGCAAATCTTTACAGCCACACCCTGAAATCTAGAGGAAATCCCCCCAAGAACCCAGGAGGTTGTTTAGACAGCTGGAGTGGAGTAAACCTGGAATGGGATATTCAGACAGCTGATAGTTGGTTTGATGATCAGGTCCACACTCTGTATGTGTTCAAATACATAGTGGATATTATAGTAATAAATAAAGAGTCAAAAACACAACAGGCTATTGTAGGAGCACAGTCACCAACATGTAGGTGTGATGTGACTTTCTATGGGGTTTTATTTCTTGTATAACACAGTAATTTGGCAATTTGTTTAGAATCTGGAACATCCCAGAAACATGTTGTTCCTTTCATTATATCAGCTAAAAATATTTGCTTTTTCACAGACTTTAATAGTTATTTTTTTATGGTAATAGGACAAGTAATGCCATTTGTCCAATAAGTTCCTTACACATTTATCCGTCCTGAAAATTCTCCGGCAGCTAAGAACTGTTAACATGGTGCAGAAACTAGACACTGCTTCCAATAATGCTGAAGAAAACCCCACCTCCTAACACAAAAGATGTTTTATATAGAATATGTGCCAGAAGGTGTACCTTAATATAAACCTGTAATCTGGAGCTGCAGCTCGATCTGTTCTATTATTTAAAATTAACCCACACCTTCTGACCAATCAGTTTCAAACAAATATAACAGTGGACATGCAGATGCAGGTTTTGCAATTTGGTATACATACTTTAATTTATATATCTCATTTGTTGGTACGTAATGAGTGGCACGGTGGCGCAGTGGGTAGTTCTGTCACATCACTGCAAGAAGGATCATCGGATGGGACAAATTTCTGTGTGAGGTTTAAACATTCCCCCTGTGTTTGCGCGGGTTTTCTCTGGGAGCTCCCGTTTCCTCTTGAAATCCAAAGACATGTGTTAGGTTAATTGGTGTCTCTAAAGTGACCCTTAGTGTGTGAATTCTCTTCACACCTGAATGCTCTTGTGCCCAGAGTTGCTGGGTGGGCACAGGCTGGCCCGTGACCCCATGTGGATTAGTTGGAAGTAAATGAAAGAATTAATGAATTGTTCCACATTTCTACTATGTGCTTGTGGCGTAAGAGAGCATTGCTTCCTAAAATAGAGTCGGTATTCTTTTATTTCTATTTACATTCCGATCACATGACAGAGAATGAGGGCAGCACGATGGCGCAGTGGCTAGTGCTGTCACCTCACAGCAAGAAGTACCTGGGTTTGATTCCCGGTTGGAACGACATGTGCAATTCCTGTGTGAAATTCTACAAGGACATGCATGCTATGTTAATTGGAGTCTCTAAATTGGCCCTCAGTGTGTGAATTTCTGTGTGCTCTACAATGGAGTGGCGTCCTGTCTAGGATTGTTCCTGCCTTTGTGCCCCGGGTGGGCACAGGTTGGCCCGTAACCCTGTGTGGATGTAGTGGAAGATAATGAATTATTGAATGAATAAATGACAGAGTATATATATAATGACATGACATGCCATATTCAAAACATGGCTGACAATTGGACACATTTTTTTCTTATTTTTATTAATTCATTCAATTATTCATTTTCTATACCTGCTTAATTCTTAAGGGTCACAGGGAACCCAGTGCCCACCCGAATACTCTGGCCGTGAGGGCAGTAACAACCCTAGACAGGATGCCAGTCCATCATAGGACGCAAACACACACACAGTCACAAACGAACTGGAAATTTAGAGACACCAATGAACCCGTGCTCTTGTTTTTCAGTTTCTGACTTTAATATTGACCACTTTGCCTCTTAAATTTGTCACTGGGCTGTTAATGTCAATTATCATGATGCACAGGTCATGCATGTAACCCTGGATGACCAATTGTTTTCTCTGGGTTTACATAAACCCCTCACTGCATCCTGTATTCTTTTGTTCCTTGCACAGCTTCAGATCACATGAATTATTTGTCCTCCATATATGGTGAAATCTGACAAGTACACCCACAGACGGCTGTGATGGGGTGCATAAGAATATAGCATCTGTCTGTGATATCTACGCGGTAATGCTAAATTTAGATGACATGCCTATCTCTGGAAAGCACAAGCTTTTTTTTTGCTTTGAGTTTCAACTGGCCTGCCAGGACGTTATTTAAATTGCGTTCATCCGTTGAGTTGTAGGCGTCAGTAGCCCAGTGAAATGACGAACTGCTAACAAACAGCCCAATGGCTATGGTTCTCCATCATGATGTGAGGCGTGCAGGGGTGATCGAGGATCGAAAAAAAAAAAATTATTAAAGTCTGGCCAGAGGACTGGAAGGTGGGACCTTGTTGTTTTAGTCAGTTTTATTGCATTCATGGTCTTGCATCCTTGATAGATTGATTTAAAAATAACTTTCACTACCACAGTGCCCTGATTATTATTTCAATTCATTTTTCTGGCCCTTTGGTCACAGGAGGCATGCTTTATTAGATTAGTATTGAATGGATCGATACTGCAGTTGAGAGTGATTTTTATAACAGCCATCTTTTGTAATGTCTTATGACTTGTGCACTTCAGGGAGCTGCTTTACAGTCTTACGTGTTAGCATTTGTGTTCTGAATTAGCATACGCATTTCATATCTATTGCAAGGTTTATCCAAAGAATATGGGGGAAAAAAAGATTATATTTGCTCCATTTAACACTGCCTAAATTGATAAAATACGCTTTTAATATTTTACAACATCCATGACGGTAATCCTGCTTGCAGGGGAAGAACAGAAGGGCTTTAGAGATTGTATAGACTGTTTGATGAATGTAGTAGTGCTCCAGCATTACAGCTACACCTCACTGAAGAAGGCAACAATTATAAGCGAAGAGTGTCACTCACTGAGCAAGCAGACCCAGACAAGGGAGGAGCGAGAGCGAAAAAGAGGGAGAGTTTGTGTCGTGCGAGGTATTGATTTGAGATTTGTTTTTGTCAGCCCTCTCCAGTTTCATGACCTGCTCAAGTCTCCAGGGTGACATGGCGCGCAAGCTAGCATGACTGATATTGTTAAAGCTCCTAAACAGACTCCTTCAGGAGCGGTATCAGGGATAATCTGAAGGAATTTTTTCCTCCTCCATCTTTTCGTTAGACATGCTTACCGCTAGATGTAATCAGAAATAACTGGAGCGTTTGGAGACTGTCAGGGTGCGGGTGTGGGCGGTGCATTATGTGCATAAGGAGACATCAGCAATGGCTCTTTTTTCACAAATCACAGATTTTGAACGATGAGGCAAAGACAAAAAAAACTCATGGCTTGTTTTTGTGGTTGCCCACATCCTGACAAGACAGTCCAAGTTCAAGGAGAGCCACTGATCCAAGTCTGATCTCACATTTCAAATCTCATGGTTGGGTATTTCTTCTAGCTGCTATGTTCCTAGGAATGAATCCAGAATTCGTTGTGGCACAGTGGTAGTGCTGTCGTCTCACAGCAAGAAAGCCCAATGTTTAATCCCCGGATGGGGCGACCTTGGAAATTTCTGTGTGTAATTTGCATGTTTTCCCTGTGTTTTCTGGGTACTCTGGTTTTCTCCTACATTCCAACAACATCTATGATAGTTTAATAGATGTCTCCAAAGTGGCTCTTATTGTGTGAATGTGTGTGCTACTGTGTATGTGTGCCCTACGATGGATTCGTGCTCTGCCTGAAGTTGTTTCTGCCCTTGAGCCAAGAGTTGCTGGGTGGGCCCCAGCTGGTCCGTTACCCCTTGTAGATTAAGCTGAAAAAAAATGAATGAATTTAAATGTTATTGAGCATGGAACAGAAACAGTTGGGAAGTAGTGTAGATATAGTGTTTATGAGAAACAAATATTTTTGAACCTAAAGTTGCAACTACACATCGATTATGCCAAACATGAAAACCCTTGTAGACCCAAGGCAATGGCTCTTAGATGCCAGAGTAGGGCTAATAAAATTTTATACATGTCTCACATTATTAAATCAGATTGTTTGCCCCAGATCAAGTGTAACACAGTTAAGTATATTAGGCTAAAAAAATTACAGAATTTAGAGAATAAAAATTCATAGACTATGGAAGTAGCTACAGCGGGGGAGGAAGGAGAGGGGTCACTGAAGAAACAAAAGCTGTGAACAAAAGTTAGAGCATAGGGTTACTGGAAGGATCAGAAAAAAAGGTCAGTAGAAAAAGAACACTTTTTGGTTTATTTCTAAAAGGCGGTGAGTAAGAAACTGAGGAACGTAGCGCATACACACACACACACACAGTCATCCACACATTCACACGATAAGGGCCACTTTAGAAACACCAATTAACCTAGCATGCATGTTTTTGGAATAAGGGCAAAAGTCGGAGTCCTGGAGAAAACCCGTGCGAAGACGAGGAGAACATTCAAACTCCACACAGAAATTTCCCAAGTCAACCCACCTGGGGATTGAACCCGGGTCCTTTTTGCTGTGAGGTGAAAAGACTTTTTGGTTTAGTTATAATAGTCAGTGGGTAATAAACTGAGGATCAATGGAATTGACAGGATCTGAACCTCACGAAAATATTATTTTAAAAAAATTCAATTCACTTTCTTTCATCTGTGTTTTTTATTTATCTGTTACACCTCTCTTCCCATTACAACATCAAGTTTGTCTCTTTTTCATTTTTTTTAAATATTGAACCCTCTTTGGATCACGGTCTCTTTCATTGTTTACTTCATTCTTACTCTGTGGCATCTATCTCCTTCTCTCTCTCTTTCTCTCTCTCTCTCTCTCACACTATTTTCCCCACATATTCTTTGCCATGTGGGCATGTAGGCTTATTTTCCTGATCAACCCGGACTCTATAATTGGCTGCCTCCCAGCTCAGCTCAGCTCAGCCCTGCACATATAATATAGTGGCATTCCAGTTTCTAATATAGCGGCGTTCCCATTTCAGCCTGCCTTGCACTTTAGGCTCTAACATCTTGATTGTTTTTCACTGCGAGCGAGACTGAGTTATGCTAATGCGTTCAGTGTCGTCACTGTTTTTAGCAGGGAAAACAAAGTGTGTGAGTCAGCAGTGGAGGCTGGCCTGGGTACTGTGGTGTGTGTAAACCACATCAACATGACCATGGTAAGGCCACAGTAAAAAACAATGCCCATTTACTGCCCATTATTATGATAAATGTTATATATTATTGTTAAATATGGAATTATGTATATGATTACATCACCCAAATGAGGATGGATTCCCTTATGAGTCTGGTTCCTCTCAAGGTTTCTTCCTTACTTACTCAGGTCGTTTTTCCTTGCCACCGTTACTCATCTGGGATAAAAACGTTTTTTTGTAAAGCTGCTTTGGGACAATGTTTATTGTTAAAAGCGCTTTATAAATAAAATTGAATTTAATTGAATTCAAAATTTACTGTTTTCTATTATATAGATTCTGAAAAAAGAATGAAAGGTAGGGATATTTATTCATTCATTTTCTTGCGCTTAATCCACACGGGGTTGTGGGCCGGCAACTCTGCAACAACCTTAGACAGGGTGCCAATCCATCGTAGGGCACATACGTACACAGTACGTATTTCTCACACTTGAGGCCACTTTAAAAACACCAATTAACCCAGCATGCAGGTAATTCAGGAAACTGGAGTACCTGGAGAAAACCTGCACAAACATAGAGAGAACATGTAAACATCTAAGCCACCCCACCTGGGGATATAACTCAGGTCCTTCTTGCTGTAACCAGTTTACCCAATCATTGTAAAATGTTTATGGTCTAAATATGTCAAAATAAGTTTTGCCTGGAATGTGAAACAATAAAGGCTTCCTCTTGGTGTGTTATTGTTTCTCGACAAGCTGACCACAGTCTCCTAACTTTCTAACTGGTTGCTATTTATTTGAAAGTGAAAGGGATAAATTTTGCCACTGTTTGCACACAGTGGAATTGGTCCTCTGCATTTAACCCATCCGTGCAGTGAAACACACAAATACACACATACAGGT
>JAOUQV010000015.1:3406329-3416389 GCA_028565295.1 Aspidoras spilotus | reverse complement strand
TCACCTGTGTGTGTCTATGTGTGTGTTTCACTGCACGGATGGGTTAAATGCAGAGAACCAATTCCGCTGTGTGCAAATCATAGTGGCAAAATGTATCACTTTCACTTTCTTTCACATTTAACCCATACAGGGGTGAACACCTGGAGTAGTGTGCTGCGCCCATTGAGGCACACGGGGAACAGTTGTGCTTTGCTCAATGGCACTTCTGTTATGTCTTGCCTAAAGTGGGAATCGAACCGGCGATCTTTTGGTCCCCAGCCCTCTACCCTATCCTTTTAGCCATTATAACATAGTTTTTTTTTTTTGCTCCATTACATTACATTGCATTACATGCTGCTACAGTTATTTTCAGCATGATGCATTTAATTAAGGCGTCATAAATGGTGCATTTTGCTAGTTAGTATTTCAGTGTGTAACTGCAGCTTTGACACTGCAGAGAAATATGACACTTTAATTACACATATGAGCAAGGCGGTAAATCTTCCCCCGCCTCCCTCTCCTCTGCCGTTGTCTTAAGAGATGAATTGGCTAAGGCAAGCAGATATCCCAACACAAATCTTCATTAGATTCGGCTTGATAATCCATTAATCCGTTCTTTCACGCTTTCATTTGCATGCGGTTTTTTTTTTTTTATTGTGTCCATCTACTGTGCGCCCAGGAGCAGAACACCAAGTGCCAGCCTGCAGAATTTAGATAGCGAGCTATGAATTTTGAATCTCCAATGAGCTCTGTGGTACACGTAGGGCTGGGTGTGAAAATGAGTTCACAGGAGCGAGTCCTTCAGTTACTTGTTTGATATTGTCAGAATGATCAAAAGAAGGGGAGATTTAAATAGGGGTCAAATAAGTGCCGCGTTAAATAAAGTAATATGTTGCATGACTCAGTGAACTGTAGTCGAAGTGTTCTGGGGTTGACCTCTGGCAGTAATGCAGCAAGGATAAACTTTGTTAGAAACTGGTAAAGTCACCGTAAAAAAAAGTTTTTCTTATTGTCCCGGGAATCAGGAAGTCAGAGTGTTAGCATGCTAGTTAAGTGTTTGATTCTTTCGCTTTAGAATCATTGTGCATCGATGCATTCTTGGTAAATATATCAAGGATTTTATCCATGATATGATGCAGTTGTGCCATCCTTAATTGAGCTGAGACTGGCACCATCTTCAGGAGGAAACCAATGCATAATGAAAGTGAAAGTAATCTAGTTGCCACCATGCATGCATGCAGCAGAATTGGTTTTCAGCATTTAACCCATCTATGCAGTGTAACACACACATATATACACACACCTGTGATGTGAGCACACCTGTGATGTGAGCACACGTACCACAGCGCCCGGGAAGAAACTGTGGATTAGGTGACTTGCCCAAGTCTTCATGACTTGGCGGTACAGAGAATCGAACCGGTTTCTTAACCGCAAGCCTACGACTGCAGGTAAATGGTGTTAGTCTTACTAGTGGAACCTTGATCATGTAGAAATATGGAAAAGCAGATTTACTTAGACTGTAAGAGACGTATTCCAGTTTTCCCAGTTTTCCAGAGTGACGTATTCCAGTTTTGAACAGCCCCTTGTTAATAAAACATCTGCCCACCACATATCCCGCAACGTGCATAAAGCAAACGTTCTCAAATATGCATACATGCCGAAGGGAAGATAGAAAAGACTAATGTGCAGACCAAGTGCAACAATGAGCCATGTTTGCTGCTTAGAAGCCGGTAGTGTACGGAAAGCCTCACCCTCAGGGGCAGCATTCGTGTTAAAGAGAGTATTACAACAAGTCTGTGTTTTTCACAGCAAGTTACAGACTTTAAAATTTTCACTCAACTCTATACCCGCATCCCTGGCCAGGATTAAGAGTGTATGTATGTGTGTAAAAGGCAGAAACAAACCAAGACGGGTGCCATTCCATTGTATGACACACACACGCGCATATATGGTTATATAATTACCAGGCTAGTGATTTTGATTTTGGAAAAAAATCCTAAAATTTTCTATTACTAATGAACAGTAATTAGAGGGACACGGGTTCGATCCCCGATAAAGGACATCTCGGAAATTTCCTGTGTGGAGTTCTCTGGTATCTTCCAGCTTTCCAATGTATGTTAGGTTCATTGGTGTCTCTCAAATGGCCCTTAATGTGTGAATGTTTGTGTGCATGAGTGTGCCCTTTTATGGATTAGTGCCTGGTCTAGGGTAGTTCCTGCCCTTGTGCCCTAAGTTTCCAGATGGGCACTGGCTGACACACGACCTCTTGAATGCATGAATGATTACTAATATATATATATATTTTTTCGAAATAACATCTTATCAGTGTGTTCGTGACCTTAAGAGACTGGTAGAACAAGTTCCAATCAAGGGCCACTTCAAAGGTACGCTACCTCCATTTGAAAGCTGAAAAGGATCTGATTTTCTAATGGCATGCGGGTAGAATTAAAAAAACTTGATAAAACTCGATGTGTTTGTAAGAATGTTTGTAAGATTATGTTTTTTTATGTCTTTATCGTGTAATTTACAGGTCACTTTGAACACTGCGCCAACCGCTAGGCATTTATTATTAAATTTGCTTTTGGCTTCTTTTCCCCCCCACACCAATTGAAGACCAATATTAAAACCAGTTCTATAGGTGGGCGATAGGGCAAATTTCATGACATATAGGATATTTTTATGACACAATATATATCAGGATATATATATGTCATTTCTGCTGAGCTTTTGCTTGAACCAAACTTAGTTGAGGATTCAGTAGAGTACATTTCTCAGGAGATTCGATTTGTGAATCTATTTTAAGCGTCTCTGTACGTCTGTTACAAAATGTGAATTTGAATCATGATGGTTCTTGCTGAATATGCAAAAAAAAAGTAGGAAAATATGCAGAATGTACAGTATTTCTATAAACAGAGCAAGATGAGAAAGCCAGATGAAGAAGACTTAAGCATTAAGTTCGGCTTGTTTTATCAACAGGCTCGAAATTCTTCTTTAACACCGCCTTAGTTGCAGGGGATTCACAATGTAAGCCTAGGGTTGTTCCTGCACGTGCGACCCAGAGTTGCCCAGCTGGAACCGGCTAGCCTGTGACCCCGTGTGGATTAAGCAGAAGAAAATGAACGGATGAATAAAGTAATGTTTGGAAATCTAAGATCAATGTGTGTTGACTCAGTAATGTATAATTCTATCAAATACAGATGTACAACAACCGGCCACTTAATTAGATACCCCTTTTCAATTGTTGTCGCATATATCTAATCAGCCAATCAGAAGAGGTGAAGTGCTGAAGTGCAACCCGAGCAACAGAAGGTGGGATAAATGCAATTTGAGTGACTTTGAACGTGGCATGATTGTTGGTGCCAGACAGGCTGGTATGATCATTTCATGACTTTCTGGTCTACTGGGATTTTCATACAAACCATTTCTAGGGTTTATAGAGAATGGTCAGAAAAAGGGAAAATTTTCCAGTTAGGGACAGTTGTGTGGCTTAAAATGCTTTGTTGACGTGAGAGGTCAGAGGAGAACGGGCATACTGCTTCGAGACGATAGAAAGGAAGCAGTAACTGAAATAACCACAACCAAAGAATGAAGAATATTGACTCTGTTGAAAGTATGCCCTGAAGAATTAAGTCAGTATTGAAGACATAAGGAGGTCCAACCTTTTACTAGAAAGGTGTTCCTAATAAAGTGGCTGGTGTGTGAATAATGGAATTTTTACTAAAAATAATATGATGACTAAGACTTTTTCACAGGGCTATAATTCAGTAGGTGAGATGGGTCAGGGCCTGTTAGAGAGAATATAAGTATGTGTTTAATTCCGCTTTATTCTGTAGACTCAAAGCCTGTAGTTCTAACCTCCTGAATCAACACAGCAGCTTGGGTACAAAAAAAAACCCAGCAGTCTGTTAAAAATGGATTCAGAAAAATCTTTGCTCACTTTTTACGTTCCTAATAATATGCTTAAACCTAAGAGCCTTTTTTTCTCTCTCATTTATCACAAATAAATAAAAATATAATAATAAAATATGTGTGAGGTATACGCCTCATTCTTTTATCCTGCAGATGAGGATATTTTTTATTCAGAAGGCATGTATAATAATTGATGTTGAACCCTTTGGACCTTCACACAGTAAGAGCTCCTTAAGATGAGCTCATGAGATGTGCGAGACGTGTCTGACATACTAACGTTAGAGTCTGCTTAAAAATCAGTGCTTATTCAAAATATGGGAACAGACCGAAAGCTAGAATTTGGGATGCCCTTTAGCGTCGAGATAAAAGTTGCATTGATTTTCTCGGCTTATTATTCGTCCCAGAAAGAAAATTCTCATACGTTTATGTTTGGTCAACACCCTGTTCCAGTTGTGAGCTGTGTGCAGTGAGGAATTAACAGGAGATTGATGCTGGAGATATTGTAAAGCCCGCATTAGAGGATTGACTTCAGGCTTGAATAAGAATCAGAATTCACGGGTGAAGGTCGTGCCAAGGATTTGGTAGAAGCTTGATCCCAAATTCCCCCTTGTAACCAAAGCGTGCTTCCGGAGATGAAAGACTGAATTGTTGCGATATGCTGATCAAAGCCAGCTATCGCGCAGCTCCAAAGGAACACCTGGAATTCTAATGGAGGCTTCTGCATGAGCGACAGAGCATTGTAATGCATAGTGTATGATAAATAATAATTATGTAAACACCTGCTTGGGCTGTTTATCATTTATTTATTTATTTTATGTACAAATCTTTGCCCCTTCTACAAGTATCTGATTTGTAGATTGTAACTGAAGAAAAGCGTTTCATACTGAACGTGAAAGACCGCCAGATGATTGGCTGACTAGCTTCACTGCGAAACCAGCAAACGTTGATTAAAGATGAAGGCGCAGAGCAGAAGGTAAAGAGTGTTTCGCTTTTGTTTGGAAAGTTCTCTTACAAAGATTACTCAGATCCCAAATAAAGAGCACCAATTAATAAGATGAATTGATCTCAGATGGGTGCAGACTCCAAAGTTTTTCTGGTTTCCTTCAAAATCCTAAAAAGGTTAATTGTCCCTTAATGTTAAAAAAGACTCATTTATACTCCCTCTGTGTACGAAAATGCACGTGTGCGCTTTGCGTGGTATTACCATCACTGCCCACACGCTTCCCTGCGTAAGCTCCATTAATATGTTTGTTGAGCAACACACCCAGTAGAGGGCAGTTCAGAGTAAAAAAAAACAAAGATGTGAACAACTTTTTACGAAATTTCCACCATTTCTTATCGTGTCCATATGCAGGTGATTGCATGTTGTACTTCCCCCATGGTCTGTAATAGGTTTGGCAGATCCATGTATTTAAAAACCGGGACGGGGGGTTGCTAACTTTGTTCGCTTTCTATGCAAGAACGGGAAGGGAGGTGGTGCTAACTGGAAGGATTGCGCCAACCAGGCCGTGATTGGAACATGGAACTGGATTAGAGCAAATCAGAATTTCCCATAAATCCTGATGTACCGGACAGTACGGGATGGTTGGCAACTCTAGTCATAAATGAGGCTTAAGTGTGTACATGCATGCATGCCTGGTGGCATGTGATAATAAAAGTCTGGATTTATTGAGTCTGATATAAAGCACTTACCAAAGAGACTATAATATAAAACTTGCGCATGCGGTTAGTGAACATGTCACATGTAACAGATTGATAAACTCAATACATTAGGTACAGTTTGTATACTCCTTTTTTACAGCTCACTTATGAAGAGGGAGCTGTTTCTTTTAGGCTTAATTGATTGTTCATTTTCTTCTGATTAATCCACAATGGGGCGCCGGCCAGCCAACTCTGGCTGCAGGGGCACGTACAACCATAGACAGAGTGCCAATCCATCTTAGAGTACACTCACTCACAGTCCCACAGACATTCACACTCTAAGGGCCTCTTTAGAGACACTTATTAACCTAGCATGCATGTCTTTGGAAAAAAAACTGGTGCGCCCAGAGAAAACCCGTGCAAACGTGGCGAGACATGCAAACTACACCAGGTCCTTCTTGGCCCTTGAATATTGTTTTATTCGGGTGAAAATCTTCTTTTGTTCTAAAATGTGTGGTGCTGCTAGTGTAACCTCAATCACAATTATATATCATGAAGTTTATTATGTATATTTGATGATGCCTTTAAAAGTTTTAGCCTATTTCTATTAATGCTATTATTATTATTTATTTATTTTTTTTACTTTTAAATAACAAATGAACAGGGGTGGCATGGTGGCGCAGTGGGTAGTGCTATCCCCTCACAGCAAGAAGGGTTGAGCGGCCTGGGAAATTTCTGTGTGGAGTTTGCATGTTGCACTTTCTTCCGGTACTATGGTTCCCATTCCAAAGACATTCGTGTTAAGTTAATTGGTGTCTCTAAAGTGGCCCTTGGTGTTTAAATGTGTATGTGACTGAGTGTGTATGTGCCCTATGATAGATTAGCGCCCTGTTTACGATCGTTCTTGTTGGGCACCGGTTGGCCCCTTGTGGACTTAGCCGAAGAAAATGAATAATTACGAATACCTGCCCTTCAGTTCAGTGGAGACATTTACACATGCAATCAACTTTCTCAAAGTGAGCTTCAGGCTGCTAATCAGACTGCAATTTGCATCGACACCACTGTGTATTTTACACTTTCACACAGAAACAGTTCCAAATGTGTGCGTAATAAACTCTCAGAATGGCAAGATGTGCCAGTCTGCTCATTTTAATTTTAAATCCTGTATAGACCCTCTATAATCTAAATGCATCCATCCATCCATCTGTTTATACTATTGTACGGATAATTTTAAAATATAATAAAATATTAATGTATTCATTATTTATCACGTTTTCCTAATGACGCGGCAGCACGCCATTATTCCTTCATTTAGTCCTCCGTACTGAGTTAAGGGCAAACTGCATCCTGGGAAATGCTCCAGATCTATTAAAATGTCCTGTTGTCCATGTGTCTATTTGCTGACCTTGGCTTTTCCTTTGTAATTGAACTGAACCAAGAGATTAAGATGTTGAGGTTCTTTTTGGGAGTGACCAGGATGGACAGGATTGGGAATGAGATCATCAGAGGAACAGCACGGGTTGGAAAATTGGGAGACAAAGTTAGGGAGGGCCAATTGAGATGGTTTGAACATGTGCAGAGGAGGGACAGTGGATATATTGGTAGGAGGATGTTAGAGATTGAGCTGCCAGGCAGGAGGCAGAGAGGAAGACCAAAGAAAATGGGGGAAAAGATTGACTCGTCGTGGCGACCCCTGATAAAAGAAGAGGAAAGGAGAGGCTGAAAGAAGCAGAAGAAGAAGAAGTTGAACCAAGGAAGCAGCAGTCTCTAGATCTACACAGCTCGACTCTCTGAATGGTATGGTATGGTATGGTATGGTATGGTATGGTATGAATTTATTGTCAAATCTGCCGTATGTACAATACATACAGAGAATAACATTTCTCAGACTCACAAAACAAGACAAGGACATAGAAAATCACAGGACAAAAACAAACACCGGACTATCACGAAAGAGAGAGGACGCTGCGCATGCGGGCGCCACCTTTTTAAACATAGAAAGAACATAGAAAAAGAATACACATGGGGGGGGACAAATGAAAGACAAAGTTATTGCTACTTCCCTGGTTCAGACATTTGTTTTGTGAATGAGTCTTGTGCAGGACGTGAGTAATGCATTCTGACCTGACTGTTAGACATATCACAGTGTTAATTGTTTGTTTGAATTTGGTGCGAGAGAATTACAACACAGATGTGGGAAATATATATATTTCCATCTCTTCATCAAAAAAAGCAAGCGGCCATTTTTTATACCTGTCGCATGTAATAGTCACGGGTTTTGAATTGCATTATTTTGCATGATAACTAAGGTCAGTGGTGTCAAAAACACTTTAGGTTATATTAACATTAACAGCTAGCAGTAAAAGCTTTCCCACTTAGAATTTCTGAATGAACGCTGTATCATAAATATTGAGTGAAATTCGTGCTATTATAAAATGACCTCTATTATTATTTTATAGTTCTCTCAATTGTAATTTGAGATCTCACTTAAATCCCACGGTTTCTTTAAAATGCTTCCTGACTCCTTCAAATCTTCAAAGATAATTGTCTCTCGGTATACAGACATGCACACAGACATCTTAAGGATTCCATACAGACACCAGCACTACTGCACCATGTCCGAGTCAGTGAGACAGGTGAATGCGCCTGGGTGGATTAATTGCTAGGACATCGCTTTTGTTGAGATTGCAAGCTCTGAATTCATTTACATTTACATTTGCAGTATTTATCAGACGCCCTTGTCCAGAGTGACTTACAAAAGTGTTTTAAGACATATTAGTAAACACAATCTATTCTAAATAATTAGTAAAAGATCATTTGAGTAGGAAAATGGGTTTAGTAGAGGGGTAAGTGCAGAATAAGTGGGTCTTTAAACAGCACTCTGCTGTTCCAATATTAAGGGAAAGTTCATTCCACCAATTATAAGCCAGAACAGAGAAGAGTCTAGAAGCATGCCTTCTTTGTCCTCTGAGAGATGGGGGGACCAGTCGAGCAGTGCTAGACGACCGAAGTGCGCAAGGTGCAGTGCGGGGTGTAATAAGTACTGTAATGTAGGAGGGTGCAGGACCGTTCTTGGCTTCGAAGCGAGCATCAGTGTTTTAAATCTAGTGGAGAATCAGTGGAGAGTGGTGTAGTGTGTATAAACTTGTGAACATTGAATACAACAAGTCTTGCAGCCGAGTTCTGGATCAACTGTAAGAGACGGATAGCACTCAGAGGTAGCCCCGCAAAGAGGAAGTTGCAGTAGTCCGGTCTCAAGATGACCAGGGACTGAACCAGCATCTTCATGGCCTCTGTGGAAAGAAATTGACGAATCCTTCTGATATTATAGAGAAGGAAACAACATGATTGAGCGACATTAGCAATGTGGGAGGAAAAGGACAATTGGTTGTCCATAGTCACCCCCGGGTTGCGTGTCATGACATGGAATTCATGACATCTCTTTGTCCTGTGTTTTGTTAAAAATAGAGCTGTGTATGATGGGAATTTGTGATTAGGACAATTAGTGAAATTGTGGGACTATTAAAATGTGTAATTAGTAGCAATGACTTCTGGAAGCATCTGTCTAACATCTGTCTAACCAGCGGCCAGATTCTAAAAACTTGCCGAATTCTAAATAAAAATTACCATATGTGTGTGTGTGTATGTGTGAAGCTAGTGGGCACGATCTGGGTGATTTGCAAAGAGTAATTGAGTATACGAGGTTACATGTAAATTAGGGTGAGGAAAGATGGAACTGAGGTGTCTGGGTGTGCTTTGTGTTCTAAAAAGCAATGAGTGTTAGAGTGGAATTGCATGCAGGGACACATGGACGGTCCCATGGAAGCAGATGTGGAGTTTGCTTAATCAAAAAACACAAAATGTTCTCTAGAAACCTAATTCAAAACATTCATTCATTTTCCTCCTCCTAATCCACAAGGGGTCCCGGGCCAGCCGGTGCCCACCCGGCAACTTTAGGCTCAAGACAGTAAGACAGTAACAGTAAGACAGTAGTTTGAAGACAGTAACAATCCTAGACAGAGCAAATACACACACACAGTCACTCACATATTTACCACGGAGGGCCACTTTAGAGACCCCAGTTAACCTAGTTTTCATGTATTTGAAATGCAGGAGGAAACCGAAGCACCCGGAAAAAAACCCGCGCAAACACAGCAAACTCTGCACAGAAATGTATTCATAGTCTAGGTGTATTAAGGTGACGATAATTCACCAACACAAAAACTAAGCATGGCATGATGTGGAAATCGTGCAATTTATACACGTAATATAGAGTATTATAAACAGTACAATAATCAACAGTTCTGACTTATTTAATTATGCTTTGCTCCAGGGAATCCTAGGAGCTAGATCTTAAAATAGTCTTGCAGAGTACATACAGGATTTAGACAATGAAACTGAAACACCTGTCATTTTAGTGTGGGAGGTTTCATGGCTAAATTGGACAAGCCTGGTTCATTAATTGCACATTGTACCAGTAAGAGCAGAGTGTGAAGGTTCAATTATCAGGGTAAGAGCACAGTTTTGCTCA
>JAOUQV010000015.1:3317757-3329653 GCA_028565295.1 Aspidoras spilotus | reverse complement strand
AGGAGGAACTACACCATACTAATAAATTATTGTGGTTTAAAA
This sequence comes from Aspidoras spilotus, assembly GCA_028565295.1. Classification (NCBI taxonomy): domain Eukaryota; kingdom Metazoa; phylum Chordata; class Actinopteri; order Siluriformes; family Callichthyidae; genus Aspidoras; species Aspidoras spilotus. The sequence goes on along the minus strand of JAOUQV010000015.1, from coordinate 3,329,611 downwards.
CCAGGTGTTTCAGTTTCATTGTCTAACCCCTGTATTTTAAGAAGGTAACAATATGAAGGATTTAGTCTACATCCTAATTCATGTGCTTATTGGTCTGTATTAAACCTCCCCCCCGTCCGACAGGAAGTGGATGCGTCCTTTTTTTACTCAATACTCCACATATTTAACTCTGACTCGCATTGAACTGTAAAATTGGCGAAGGCTGATCAATGATTCCAGCTCAAGACAAGCCAACGAATCTATGTAATGTGCTTCATAATGCACGTAAACCAACTATTACTACTTGCTCGCCTGATTAAAGCTGACACTTTAAGTAGTTATTATGGTATGTATTATACACTGTGATTACTGTATCCAGGAAAATGAAATGAATGGCTGCGCTTATTGAATCAGGGATGATTAATTTAGCGCCACACGTCACGTGACGCCGGGAGAAATGGCTTTTAATGTGAGCCACTTCACCGAGCAGGAACTGATAACATCAGAGCACTTGTCAAGACTCCTAAGCGGCTGTTAAAAGAACGGCGAATAACACGGGGATATCATCTATTAATAAGCGCTGCACTTTGTTCTGGAGCTCATAAATAATAGTGCCGTATTAGGGGTTATAACTCTTTTGTTTTCAAATGAGAAGCCTAAATATGTTTGGACTGTGTCAGATGGCAACGCCCAGCAGCAGCGTTTTTGCATATTATTATGAGTTAAAAAAAAAAAAAAGGAGATGAATGTAATAGGATGAAACAATGCCCAGGGAAAAGATAGACCCTGGTTTTTATCACACATTGTGCACAGTAATTAGAAATTCAGCTCTGGAAGATCAACCACCTCTCTCACAGTTCCTCTCTTTCTCTATAGCGCTATGTTGTACAAGCCATGCTCAGTATATTATACGCCGTATACCAGCGTGTTTTGCATTCAGAAATGCTTACTGTACACATATCCTCACGGCTACATTAGCACAGACATTCAGCAACCTCTTAATTCACTGCTGAATAATGAGGATGCACGGCCCAAAATTTCATTAGCGTTAGCAGTAGTATTGTATGCAACTGCCCCGAGTCTAACACTATACAGTTCGTTGTTAGGGGCCCTTAGGTCTGAGTGTATACATTGCTGTGCAGGGCACTGATTAAATCCAAGTTGTCTTTACTTTTGATATAAATTCATAGTTACCGGGCAATATAAACAACCTAGTAAATACTAGTGAAGTAAAGATACAAAAAATTACAAAAAAATCTTTTATAATATCGCCTGCATATTCGATGCAGCATAATTATGCATGGCAGCTTGGTGGCACAGTGGATTGTGCTGTGGCATCACAGCAAGAAGCACCGGGTAGGGCGAATCAGGGAATTTCTTTTGGAGTTTGCATGTCCTCATCGTGTTTGTGGGTTTCTCCGAGTAAATTATCCATTAGTGTGTGAATGTGAGTGTAATTGTGATGGGTTGGCACTTTCTAGTTGTTCCGGCTCTTGTGTCCAGAGTTGCCAGGTGGGCACCGGTTTCTCTGTGACCCTAAACTAGGATTAAGTGGGAATATATAGATAATGCAATATATTAAGTAGAAGTAAATTTGGCAAACCTGGACATGACTCTGTCTCTCGGCATGGTCTTTAGGTCCAAGCTGCAAAAGGGGAATCTTATTTGATACACAGCACAATTCCAGGACTCTTATCTCTATCTCTCTCTCCCTCTATTCCCCTGTACTCCACTCAGGCCATCGCTTGTTTGATTGCATATTTGCTGGTACTTTTAATTGTCTCCGGGATGAAATGTGAGGGTCTCTTTTTCAATTACAGTAAATTAAGTGCATAATAAGGATAAGCATCTATTCCACAATCATTTTTAATTAAACTCCCGCACATGAGAGCAGAAAAAAACAGGCTTAGATTTGATTGACCAATCTCGTGCATCGAATGCTCTCAGGCATAAGCACTTTGTCTTCGGGGGATCTGTCAAAAAGCATCATGAAGAATCCTGCATGGCAAAGCCTACTCGAGGAGACACCTGATTGGTTGGCACACGTGCTGTAATCTGTAAAATGACAGACAGTCTCACAGCTGCGCCGTGCAAACTAAGCCAATTTTGTTACAATTAGAGGATGCTATTTTAAGTTCGGGAAAAGAAGACAGCTTTCAGATGAATCATTTGGCCCACAGGCATCATCATTACGCAAGAAATGGATCAAAAACCTGTTTGTTCTGTGCACTGTTGTGAAGCCATATTTCCCCCTCGTCTCTAGTGTGGACACAGACTGTATATGGTGTCGCATCATGCAGTGGTATGCTGTCTTTATAGGGCGGGGTCAGATAAAGTGTCATGAGATTGCTTCCTTGCAAAATATCTTGATCTTACCTAATGGTCCTTTGTAGATATGAATGTATTTGTGCTGCATAACCAAGATCTTCTTCCAGTGGGATGTTGGTGAGACACTGAGCACGGAGAAAGGTGCTAGGAGATCACTGTCCACTGAGTTACAGTGGAGAGTCAAGGAGCGTGGCATTCCTATCAATATTTTTGGATCTGACAGATTCACTGCATGGTCGTATTTGATCAAGCACATAGAGCCTTACTAATTTAAGAAGCCACACACACATCTAGGAATCCCTCTTGGAGAACCTGCGATTGATTTGGATTAACAAGAGAATTTTTGATTAGATTATATTGATCTCTGGAGGAAAATTGTGGGATCAAACCGGTGATCTCTTCGTCCACAACCCTCTTCCCTATCCATTTAGCCATGGCTAACCACGAATGGGTTGTTTTGGCCCCAAAAAAGCTAAACCCTTTCAAACTTTGGCACAATATTCCAAACTTCACAACATCCCAGCAGAAATGTTAAATTTTTTTTTAGAGCCATAACTAACATCTGATTGGTCTGTCCATCCAGGGTGTTCTCCAGCTCCCAGCTGCACCCCATTTTTCCGCTCCTCAGCCTGAGTGGATGCACTCAGCTACACGAGTAGCGTCATGCCTTTCTCAGTGCCATGCAGGTGGACGACTGTGCATGCTCATTCCCAGGCTTCACCAGCGATAATAATGCGTTCTCTCAATCAGGACTCATCCCCTCCTTGCAACTAATCTTTTGTCGGCGTCTCTGCAATCAGTGCCTGACGAGTGGTGGGAAAGCAAATAAGCCTCAAGTCTAGACAGCCCACACGTACATCTGGACTGCTGGTAGCAAAAGAAGTGTAACCACAGCAGAGAAGCAGACTTCAGAGTGTGAATGCTCCAATGCGCCTGGCTGCTAAGAGATATGAGGCCAAACAGTTCAGGAAGTCTTGCACTGTTTTTTTTTAGTTTTAGTTTTGCCTTCATGAGTTTCCATCACAATGACCTGAATAGGGAATAAGATGGGAAGCATAAAATTTTTTAATTATGCTTAATAGATTTCACTACAGAGTGAGATTTATAATGCAGATATGAATGAGAATCTCCTCCCACAGACTGCTTTTAGTAAAACATTAAGGGAATTGAGCTAAATATGCATTAGAGCTATGAATTTAAACTTCCTTGTCGAACAGCCAGTCTGCTGCATTATTATTCCACACAAGCCATGCACTCCTACTGATTGTATGGCTTGCACAGTAATCCTGCGTCAGAGTGATTTCCACGGAGTGCGACTCCATTCAGTGGACGTGGGCAGAGTGTAAGTGTTACACAGGTTTAATTATGTCCATGGGGCCCTGAATGTGTAGGCCCTGAATTTTGCCCTCTGCTCCTGTACTCAATCCAGCATGGAGAGGCATGATGTCTTCTTCTCCTCTTGCCTTTTTGCAGTGAATGAGGCAATTAAAGGTCATATCAATTAGAGCAGTTTGCGGTCTCCAGCCTCGTTGTATAACAACTCGTCTGTTGGTCGGAGAGGCAGTCAGGAATGATACGTGTTAGCGATGTTCGGCCACGCACCTCGCTCTGGCTGGGTGTAAGAGAAGTGTTTACAGAGGGGCACTGATCGAGAGTACGTGGCAGTTACAGTGATGTGATAATGATTAATGGGGTGATGATAGGGTTAATGACAGCATGTCCACCCATTAAAACGGCACGTTAGAAGCTTACCTCTCCTCCCCTCCATCATCAGCTCCTTTTTTCTTACCTACTCTAAGAGCAAAGGCAGTCACTTTGCATGAAGCTGTGTGATAGTGCAGTTCCGAGTTGAAAACTGTTGAACCTACGTTTGTTCTTCCAAGATGGACAATTGGTCTGCCTTTCCCGCTGGGGATCAATAAAGAAAATCAATCAGCCTATTACAATTCCTCTGAGGCTGTGGTAACAATAATGTGCAGTTGCCAGATGAAAAAAGAATTGTTTTACTGAAGCATGTGCCAAAGGCGCAGTGTTGCCATAGAGAGCTTTCAGCAAGTGTCTTTGAGATACTGCACGTTTGTTTACTACCAGCCCCGTAGACAAACACAGGAAACGGAAGTGTGATTAGATGCATTTTTTTAATTCATTCATTTATTCATAGAATTCGGCATAGCTTGGACGTGCCCGGGCACCTCGGGGACGGCGTGGCGCTTGTTTCATCAGAGCCGGTTTGTGTTGGTTTTAAAGAAACTGCTTTTATCTTGTCAGGGTTAGGAACAATGCAGAATAAGGAGTACAAACGTGTTATTTGCGTATACATTTGAGAGTAAATGAATGCGTCTTCAGGTTCTTTATCTGAGTTTGCTATTAGACCGGAGGTGTAAGGAAATCTGACAGCAGATACGGATAACAGTGATTTGTTCCATATTCTGATGAATATAACAGCCACATGAATAAATGAATGAGGCCAGTGACATGGGTGCTAGAATGGAGCGTTTAGCACGCAGCCAGGCTCAGCATGAGAATGAGGTTTGTACGAGCGACTTTGGTGAAAATTTGGTGGCTTGCCTTGCAGGTTATTATAATTGCATCGCCGCGTGATGATTGACAGGAGACCCTGTGTCTGTCCATGTTTGCATTACGCCGCGCACATGCACAATCCCTTATTTCCTTTCATCTTGTAAGGTTTTTTACTTAAGTTGCTGAAAGGCAAAACACACACATACACACGCGCACACACTCCCTTGTTAGTCATAATTGCTATTAGACACTGTTATGCATGCACAAGATTCACAATATCAGTGTGTAGTGTCTTAATGCTTGCTCCTAAATAGTAATTTAACAGGTTGTGTATTATGGTTAGCAGCCACTGTGTGATTTAATTAAATAATGATCAACATCTTCAGTTGATGGCGGCACGGTGGGTACAAAGGTTCGATACCCAGGTGGGTCGACTCGGGAAATATCTTTGTGGAGTTGGCATGTTCTCCCAGTGTTTGTCATGGTTTTCTCCGGGTGTTCTGTTTTCCTCCCGCATTCCAAAGACAAGCAAACAAGGTTAAGTGGTGACTTTAAAGTAGCCCTTAGTGTGTGAATGTGTTTGTGTGTGTTTGTATGTGATTGTGTGTGTGTGCCCTATGACTGGCAACCTGTATAGGGTTTCAAAAAATCATAAATTTGCATATTGCATCATTTTTAATAATTAGCCTTAAAGGGGAAATTCGACACTAAAATGTTTCTCTAATTAAACACGTCCTCCTATGGCATTTACATTGACTGGACTGTGACTGGCTCTTATTTAGATCCTCTTATCATTTATAAACTGAGTGGATTAGAGAGAACGGGCCTAGCAAAGGCAGCTTGGCCGCGGTGGGCTTTGAACCCAATCGCTTTCCGGTTGAGACACTGCCGAACATACACTATATTGCCAAAAGTATTCGCTCACCTGCCTTGACTCACAAATTTCGATGCTCGACCATGGGAACCCAATCCGTAAAGATGTCTGAGTACTGTTCTTGTCTGTTCTAATCTGAAGCCCACATGAAAGTTGGTGACCTCTTCGCACTATGCGCGTCCCCCGCTATGTCAGTTTACGTGGCCGAAAACTTAAGCACTTTCATTTTCTTATAACGCAGCTCACAGGTGACTGTGGAATATTCAGGGGTGAGGAGGAAAATTCAACGGGATTTCTTGCACAGGTGGCATCATATCACAGTGCCACGCTGGAATTCGGCTCTTAACAAACACTAACACCATGAACAATTAAAAAGTAGTAATATGATTTTTTAACACATTATATACTTCTATATGTACATTATATAAACTGTATGTCATACATGTTGAAAGTGTTTCTTTTGAATTCCTTACAGTCTTTAATATAAAATGGCTATAAATCTGTCACTAACTTTACTTTTCTCTTCTTTATTTCATGTCAATCTGGGATATATCACTCCACTGAAAATTCATCTACCAGGTAAGACAATATCCGATTCCCCTTTGGCAATGCCTCGATGATAATCTCATGATTTCTATCCGTCTAATCTCTACGCTAGTGTGCTAGTGTGTGTCGAGCTGAGATTGAGGTGTGTATTGGGGTGTTACACACCGGTAGACCTCTGGACCTCTGGCTTGTTGCTCTTGTTGTTGTTGTTGTACTGTACGCTTGTCCGTCTCCTTTAGTGAATGTTAATGACATGGTCCGCACAGCAGGGGCGTTGTTATGAGCCTGGGGTTCACCAGAGCTGCTGGTAATGAGGTGGCTCACACCTCTGAGCTCTGATCTGGACAGCGCTCACATGGGTTGCTGGAGGTGGTCTCAGCATGACCCTGGTTTTCTAGACTAGAGCCTGACCTCAGGCCTGATGTGCTGTAATAACAGCATGGATTCGAGCAGTGATGCCGTACCCTGCATAGACTGGAGAGCCATATATTGTGTGCAATATATTGATCTGTGCTCTGTGAAGACCACTGCTGCACTTCACTCCTTCAGAGCGACCAAAATGTAGGGACCATGTGAATGCAAATTGTGCCGAGAAAATCATCAGTAAGCAATTTGCCTCCATTCAAAATGATTGATTTGCTCAGTACTCAGTGTCCATTTTTTTTTTCTTCCTTGGCAGTGGTACCATTCCGTCAGTGTCATTTAGATGTAATAGCATATCAAGTGTCACTTCAGGGTGATCAATAAATGCTGGACAATCAAATGGGCTGGCAGGAAAAGTCCCTAACTGACTGACTTCTACTTATAGAAACGCATTAAAACTTTCAAGAGACGTCGTTCGTGGTTAAAGACTCCATCCAGAACTTTCCATACTCGGGGGTTTGCTGTGGTTGCAAGAGTTGTAAAGTTCAAAGTTACCTGAATGCATCAGTAATTATGATAGTTCTCTTTCAAATATCATTTTTATTTTACTTTTTTATTTTATTTTATTACAGCACATCTTCGGTTTGCTGCTCCTCCTACGGTCAAATGCTAAAGAATGGAGTATTTATTTAAACCTCTGTAACTTGGTCAATTAATATTTATTATTAATATTGGGGTCAGCCGTGGCTAAATTAATAGGGTAGAGGGCTGGGGACTAAAACATCGCCGCATCAGTCCCCACTCTATGCAAGCCATAGCTGAAGTGCCATTGAGTAAGGCACCTAACCTCCAACTGCTCCCAGACACCTCAATCGGGGCAGCAGACTGCTCCGGGTGTTCACCCCTGGATGGGTTAAATGCAGAGAAAGAATTTCCCTACAGCGATCAATAAAAGTAATCAAAATCAGATATTTATGGTAAATAATACTTTCCTTATCCATGATCTCCATTTAAATTTTTTGGAACACACAAGACAACAGTGGACAGAACTTAATTATGCCTGAGTACATAGAACTAGCTGTGTGTTAGCTAACATATCACTTCTCAGCTCACTTCTCAGCTCACTTCTTTCCCTGCCACCAGGCGTCGCCTCAGTGAGTCACTTGTATTGCGTTCTGGCACCTGTTTTACGCCGAAAGCCCTTCCTAGCACAACCCTTACTCTTACGGGCTTAGACCTAGCATACATGTCTTTGGACTGTGGGGGAAACCAGAGAACCCGGAGAAAACCGCCGTACAAGAACATGCAAACTCCATAAAGAAATTTCCCAGGTCACCCCACCCGGCAAATCGAACCCAGGTCCTTCTTGCCTCGAAGTGACAGCAGTACCACTACTCTACCGTACTGCTAGTTCTGTGTACTCGGGCATAATTAATTTTATGTTTTTAACAGAAGAACAGGGTTCCGCGGTTCCATGGAGCTGAAAAACATTATGCTACCTGGCTGTTGTTTTAGTAATAACTTTGACCAGGTCTTGTACCGGTGCACTCCTGCAGGTCAGTTTGAAATACAAGCCTGGTTCCTGAGCTGAGTTGAGAATATACACTATAATTAGGAATAGTTTTGTTTAGGGAAAGGCAGAGGGTGTGACATGACAGCGGGACCAACAATGCACTGGCACAGAGGCGGAAGAAATGGACATGGACAGGGAAACATTTTTTTTAAATGAAATATTAAATAAAACATATACAAGTTTTGTGTGTTCCAAAAAATAATTAAAATCTATTATAGCTTGATGTACAATGTAAAATCTTAGGCACTGAAGTTTGTTTTTGTACATACTTATAGTTTTAGACATTGCCTTCCCTGCAACTCTGGGCACAAGGGCAGGAACAACCCTAGACAAGGCCCTAATGCATAGATATAGATATAATCAGGACAAAGATATTTCATATCTTCACATAAAAGTTCTTGGTTCAGTCTAATTGGGTAGAGAACTGTTTTCTGTTAGAGGGTGTGTATTAAGTTGTTGTTTTTTACATTTGTTCATATTAAAAATAATACTAATAATTAATACTTTATTGATCCCCGTAGGGAAATTCTTTCTTTGCATTTAACCCATCCAGGGCTGAACACCTGGAGCAGTGTGCTGCACTCTTCTAAGGCACACAGGGAGCAGTTGGGGATTGGGTGCCTTGCTCAATGGCACTTCAGCTATGACTTGTCTAGAGTGGGGTTCGAACCAGAGATCTCTTGGTCCCCAGCTTTTTACCCTATCGATTAAGCCACGGCTGACTCCAAAAGAGAAAACATTCTAAAGTTTACGTTCCATGCAATAGATTATGTCAAGTTCTTCTTCTTCTTCTTCGTTCGACTTCTTCCTTCATCTGTGCAGCCTGTTTGTTTTATTTCCGATTGCTTCATCTTTAAGGGAGTTAGATCAGATTATTCGAGGCCCCTTTCAAGTGAATCACTCTATAGTTTCTATAGTGCATTTTGCAATGGGCATTGTCCCAATATACTACTGTATATACGTATAATTTTTTATGGACATAAACAACATACATTACTTTTTTAAAATACATTTTGTATCCTTAAATTCTATATATAATGAACAAGCCTGGGCCAAGGTGGTAAAAAAAAAACCCTCGAATGGAAGGAGGAAGAAACCTTGAGAAAAACCTTATTTATGTGACAAAGTGTACAGGTGCTGGTCATAAAATAAAAATAGAATTGAAAAAGTTGATCTATTTTAGTAATTCTATTCAAAAAGTGAAACTTGTATATTATACGCCTCCATTACACACAGACTGATATATTTTAAGTGTTTATTTTTTTTATTTGATCATTATAACTGATAACTAATAAAAAAACCCAAATTTAGTAACTCGGAAAATTAGAATATTGTGAAAAGGTTCAATACTGAAGACACCTGGTGCCAAACTATAATCAGCTAATTCACTCAAAACACCGGCAACGGCCATTAAATGGTCCCGCAATCTAGTCCTGTAGGCTTTACAATCATTGGGAAGACTTCTAACTTGACAGTTGTCCAAAAGACGACTACTGACAACTTGCACAAGCATGGCAAGACACAAACGGTCATTGCTAAAGAAGCTAGCTGTTTACAGAGCTCTGTGTCCATGAACATTAATACAGAGGCGAAGGGAAGAAAAAGATGTAGTAGAAAGTTCCAGAGTGGTCGCACCCGGGGATTGAACCTGGGTGTATTTAGTATAAATGTACAATATTATATAATTATATTCTGTCTATAATAGTCTGCTGTAGCACGACGCACATTTTGTTTATTTTTAACGAGTTTATTGTTAAATTCTTAGAAGATGCACAGCAAAATCATGTAAACTCAGGACCCCCACCCTACAGGAATCAAACCTGGGATGTTCTCTCTGAGGCAGCAGTGCTACCCTCTGTACCACTGGTTTGTATTTTCTCCATCGTATGGATGAAGAAGGCAAATGGTTAATACATTTGGATTCTTTGAATGTATTCAAATTTGGGATGGCTGAACTATGTTGGAAGCACTGTGTGTAAGCGTGTATGAGAGAGAGAGAGAGAGAGAGAGAGTCAGAAGAGTCAGACTGGCACACAGTGGGTATCTGGGTCAGGAAAAGACAGAGATGGAGAGGTTTTCAGAGTGATTCCTGAAAAGCTGTGAGCTTGTGGATTTACTGGGTCCCAGTGCAGCATGCATCTCTTTGAATCGCTTGTGTTTCAATATAAAGTGCTGCATTGTGTATACTGTGTTTTTGTGTGTGTGTGTGTGTGTGTGTGTGAGTATGTGTGAGAGTGTGTGCGCGCCTGTGGCTGTTCAAGCATCGTCAACTTGAGCGTCCTTGCCTTCACATTGAACTCTTAATTTATCTCCCAGAGGACCCCTTGCTGGCTCGCGTGTCCTGATTGGCATCTGCTGAGCTTTTCAGCAAAGAATTTTCTCCCCCCCCCCCCATTCCCTATTCTCGCCCTCCTACTTCCTCACTTCATTTGACATACAGTATAACACATTCACCTTTCTGATACAAAGACGTTCCTTCAGGTTAGTAATTAGGAATAAATAGCCTGCCGCTTGCCACGGCATATTTATAACGCGGCGCTGAAACAGAGAAGCACAGCCCTTATCTGCAGAATAAATTCCAAGCCGAAATAATTACCCACTCGCGCTTCCCGCATCCCGAAGCCGACTTGGTATTTTCACGGAAAACAAACAACCGTAAGGTAATCTCATTTAGTAGTCTTACTACTAAAGAGACCCTACCCTTTTCACACGCTTGTGTTTCTTTATAGCCTGGGGCTTGCTGAGATAACCTGCAGGACGCCTGGTGGGAAAAAAAAAAAAGAAGGTTAAAGCAACTTTTTCTCCCACCCGCTTTATTTTAATAGACGAATTCAATTGAAAGTGCATAAAATGTAAGAGAGCTTCCATTCACATTTCTTTTTCCACATGCTTGACTCCATGTGTGCGGAGACATTTCAAGATGAGACATTATTCTGACATGTAAATCGTTTCTTTTATTGGTGCCGTATTCAGAGACAATTGGTGCTGTGGTTAGTGGAGCATTGCATTAAAAAAAAAACAAATAATACCTTTCATGTTTTATTCACTGAATAGGATGTGTGTAGGTTATTGTGTTGGTAGACTAGAATTGATTTTTATAAGGGTGTGTGAGCACTAAGCAAGAACTCTCTGTTCTTCTAACTGCCAAGCTCTTCCCCCGCCCCCCTCCCTTTTTCATTCTGACGTCAATCAAATTTCTCGGCCCCGTCTTCTTGTTCGATTGTGTTTTTCACTTTGTGAAATCTATAAGGTTAAGGTCTGGGAGTTAGTGGTCCCTCACTTATCGCGGGGGTAACGTTCCAGGACCCGCCGCCATATAGGTGAGCATCGGCGAAGCAAGGGCACCATGTGTATTTATATATTTATACATTATTTTTAAACCCTTCCCACAATCTTAAGCCTCGTTTATACTCCCTCTGCATTTCGGAGTAAATAAAATCAAACAAGGCGATAAATTATAGAAATAAAACCGTATAAATGATTAAAATTCTGTACTAATGTGCACAATTTGTCTTTGAAAACTCCCGCCATTTCTTCTATGTAGGTGATTGCATGTTCTACTGCCCCCACGGTCTCTAGTGGTATTACAATTACACACCACCAACATACACTAACATACCACCAACAAACACTAACACACCACCAAAAAACAATAAAACACACCAACAACA
>JAOUQV010000015.1:2558078-2571380 GCA_028565295.1 Aspidoras spilotus | reverse complement strand
TTCCTCCTCGCTCCTAAATATTCCACAGTCAACTGTCAGCTGTATTATAAGAAAAATGGAAGTGTTTGGGAATGACAACGACTCGGACACAAAGTGGTAGGTCACGTAAACTCCGGAGCACAAGGGTGGGGCAGCGGATGCTGATGGGCATAGCGAGAAGCGGTCGCAAACTTTCTACCGAGTCAATCACTACACACCTCCAAACTTCATGTGGTTCTTCAGATTAGATCAGGAACAGTGTGCAGAGAGCTTCATGGAATGGGTTTCCATAGTCGAGCAGATACATATATGAGTCAAGGCAGGTGAGCGAATACTTTTGGCAATATAGTGTGTGTGTGTATGTATATATATATATATATATACGGAAGTTTATAGTTTGACTACATATTGTTTATTTTGATGAAATTATTAGGATGCACCACCTTGAACCTGCCAGATTTCGGGTGAGCACAAAAAATTCCTTGATTTCCAGCAGAAATACTGTAGAATGTAAGTTTATCGGAATATTTTTACAGCTTGGGGGCTACATTCGGATCAAATCATAAAATGTCTCGTGGTATTATTTGGTATCAAACAGACGCTTACACGTACACACACACACACACACACACACAAATATGTTACTCTGTAGACATCACTGCCATAATCTAGCTCTCTGTAGCATACGTGGCGTGGTCAAGTTTACCAGGGTTTCCGTTAGTGAAGCTCATTTTTTGTTCCTTTAATGTATCTGTATTCACTGTATTTATGAACGTATCCCAATCATTTTTGATCGTTTTTAACTAATATAATCCAGGAGAGTTTTTGTGCTCGCGACTCAGGTACGGGTAATCTTCCAGGAAAATTCCAGGAATCACGTCAGTGCTTTAAGAGCCCTATCCCGGCGAAGACGGAGGCTCGCCGCGTTGTTAATCCTCAAAATAGCAATTTTATTCTTATTACTGTCATCAGTGCACCAGTCAGTACGGATCAAATCAGCATCTGACACATGGAACTCCCCACCCGCGACACAATGGCGGCCCGGTGTCACGACTGATTTGACCGTCGTGCGTTGATGCCCGAGATTTCAACTCTTCTCTCTCTGCTCTCTCTACTTTTCTGTTCCCATTTGCCTTTTCGAACACACTCTTTTACCCTTGGAGCAGAGTGTATTCTTACAGATTGTGCATCAGATCAAGATCCCGGGTTCGAGCCCCGGGTTGGGGCGACTCTCAATATTTCTGTCTGTAGTTTGCATGTTCTCCCGTCTTTCCTTCAGCATTCCGAAGACATGCGTAATAGTTAGTGTTTGAATGAGTGTGTGATTGCTGATGAATTAGCGCCCTGTATATGGGTTAAGTGGGTATAGAAGATGAATGAATGAATGAATTTGGCCCCCGACTCGAATCGTTTATAAAACCTGAAAAATAATATCATTTTCATGATCTCCCTACGTTCGGGAGAGCGAATGGACTCGGTCATCCACAACGGCATGAGTGACACGGTTAATAATGCAGAGCTGCTATTGGACACTGCTGTGATAAAAGATGACAACGGATGACATTTCTGTGCCTAAGCCTCACTCCGATCGATGTGTGTTAAAAGGCACCAGACTGATGATGGCATGGCTCTTTTAAAGGGGAAATCTATTTGTTTTCCAGTGTTGTACACATCCTCCTGCTTTCAGGAATTATAATTTGTTAAACATTTGCATAAACTGTCAAAGAACAGTTGTTTGGCACAACAGGTGTTTTTTTTCTCTCTCTCTCTCTCTCTATCAATCTCTCTCTCTCTCTCTCTCTTACATTCTTTCTCTCTAAGCACTAATGTTGTAAAGGGCACACACCGGCTAAAGGCTTCAGATTTAGGGAAAGGGCCTTCGCACCAGTTGTCTGCTGAGATAGAAAAAGCCTATGAGAGAAGACAGCACATGGCCCGCTGGATCTAAGAGGTGACATGTCCTTAAACAGCTGGTGTGTGTTGTTTGTGTGTGTGTGTGTGTGTTTTTTAGGTAAGAGGGTATTTTTTTCCTTTCCTCCGTTATGCAGATGACTATGTTTGAATGATTGTGGCAAATGGAATCGAGTCGTGCACATGTGATGCATGTGATCGCGTTTTCGTCGTGTCCTCCAGCCAGTGGGCGAGAAAAAAATTTCAGTGCCATTATTTTAATTACACAAATATTTTCTGGAACACGCCCAGTGACGTTGGCTTTGTGATTAATTGCAGAGGTAGAATTATGCCATCCTCTGGGCGCGCGGCGTGTTAAAAATACACCTTTGAGTCACATCGGGTTTAGCTTGTGTTCTCTCACTTGTTCTCTCTTTCTCTCGCACCCCTCCCTCGCTCTTTCGATCCATCTGCATCATGTCGATCTGTCAGGCTGCCAGTGTCTGTTCCAATTAGATTCCACTTAATACACGTAACCTCGATTAACATGCAATCAAGCTCGGATAAATCACCTCCTTTGAGTCCTAGCCCCCCCCTTCCCAGTGCTCCGTTGGCACCACTGTTCCTCCTGCATCGTCGCGTTTTCTTCACTAGAACAATTTGCTGTCGAGCCTGGTATCGCTAACGGCATGCAAGATTCGAGCGTGGCATCAAATACTGGCGCTTTATTCCTTCCTGGATCTTATTCTTATCTCTGCATTTCAGCACGATTTATTATTCTTGTCATTTTTTTTAAAAAGATACGTATTTTCAGAAGCCCAGGTACGTAGGCGGTGGTGGGGCTGGTGGAGCTGGGGGTGATGGACGTGGCAGGGGGTTATTTCTTTACATAATTTGCTCTTGGGTGGAAATAGTTACTCAGAAAGCACTAAAATAAAAAAAAAAGTGTAAATAAATAAAGAAATAAATAAAGAAAACTCCTAGACATAGCGCTCAGGGGTGCTGTTTTTATTAATCAAGGCAAAAGTGCTAACATTGGCATGTTGAACAGATTAGAATTTTAATAATAGGCCAGGTTAAAGTGCTGGCACGTCCATGAAGCGATCCTGTCAGTCGGGAACGGCTTACACATAACACACACCCCTCCCTTCCCTTTTTCCTCCTCGGTGCTGATAAACACAACCCTCCTCTTGTGGGGCCACCGAGGACGATTAGGACTTCACCTCTTCATCAGGCAGAGCACGAGTGTTTCTCATGATTAACCCAAAGAGCATCCAGCTCTCAAGCCCGAGAGCCGGGTTTTACCCCGGGGCCTTGATGGTCCTTCTCGGCCCCACATGTAGAAATGGAAGTGTTGGAAATCGAGTGGCATGAGGTATTCCGGTAGGCAGCGGCGTTTCTCTGCGCGGGCACTCAGCACGTGTGTTTAAATAGAAGCTTGGATTTAAAATAAATGAAGTTAAGTTAAAATAAAGGCTCGGGTTCAGCCTTTTCTTATCTCTAGTGCTGAGTTGTCAACCCCGAGCCTTTTATGGGACTTCAGTGAAGCCCACGTGGACAAGTACAAGTTCGGAGAGATTTGCTCCAGAGTAAAAATAACTCCTCTCCGCTTCCTAATAAACGTGGACGGAGTGGTTCTAGACATGTTTTATTTTGTGGACACGTGTACGGCATAATCAGATCACATTTATGTCCCTTAACGGGACGAGTATTAATTCTAAGTTTAGAAACGGTTCTTATCCGCCATTCCGCTGCAGCCATGTTCCACTGAAAAGAGCCGTTCACCCTTAAAATACCAGTAATGCTGTTTTTATTTTCCGTTCCCAGAGTTAAAAAAAAATCCGCGGATAACACTGATGTCCCTGAGCAGATTCACTCATGCGATGGACGGATATAATAAGTGATTTTGCAGACGTCACCCGTGATTTCCGTCCCGCTGTTTTGGGTGAATGTGGCGGATTTAGAGGCTCGGGCTCTATTGTGATGACATCGTCCTCTAACAAGCTGAATTAAATCACGGCTAAAATCATTTGAAACTCTTCCAGTTTCCTAAATGGACAAACAAAGCGAGTGTGGGAAATTGTGAGAGAATGATTTAATGGGGAGGGTGGGTGTGTTGAGAGGTATGTTATAGTGTGTGTGTGTAAGTGTGTGTGTGTGTGTGTGTTAGAGTCAAGTGCCGAGCGAGTAAAGTGAAGCAGGATAATTGTACGAGTGTAAACACTTTTATCCTCAGTGTTTATTTTTTCGCAGTAAAAACGTGTCGTTTGTCTCGAAGCTGCGTTTTAAACGAATGATGTACGTGAAAGTTTGTGTTTATTTATTTATTTATTGTTTAGGGTCATCCTCAGCACCCGTGTCTATTCTAATGACAGGAACACGGTCACACACTCATACACAAGTTAATGACAATTTACTTTTGTGGGAGGAAACCGGAGCACTCTGACAAAACCCACACGAACACGGGGAGAACATGTAAACTTCACACAGAAATTCCAAGGTTGCCCCATCCAGGGATTTTATTTTATTTTATTTTATTTTATTTTATTAAATTTTTTTTATTTAATTTTAATTTTTATTTAATTTTAATTAATTTAATTTTATTTTATTTTATTTAATATTTTTTAATTTCATTTTATTTTTTAATTTTAATTTTAAATTTAATTTTAATTTTAAATTTAATTTTAATTTTAATTTTAATTTTAAATTTAATTTTAATTTTAATTTTAATTTTAATTTTAATTTTATTATTGAATTCCTAAGGAGCAATTAAAGGGAAATTTGCTTCCTGTGAAGTGAATGAGCTGAAAACCTGAGTTCGGATTCAACAAAACTCAAAAGCATCATAAAAACATAACAACCAATCACGTGTCAGTATGAAGATCCTTCATTCATTACCTATACCCGATTAATAATAGTTTTAGGGTCACTGGGAAGCTGATGCCCAACTCTGGGGGCGAGGTCAGGAACAATCATAGGCAGGGCATTAATCTATTATAGGGCACAAACACACACTATCGGGTAATTTAGAGACACCAATTAACCTATCATGCATGTCTTTGGAATGTGGGTGTTAACCGGGGTACTCCACACAAAGTCGCCCCACCCGGGTATCAACCTGGGAATCAAAAACTTGAGATTTTTTCGGTAAATATATCACATGAAGCCACAAACGTGTGATGTTAAGATTCCAGTGGGCACAGCCAGCGAGGACCATGATTTCCATCAGCTCATGGGCTTCACAAGATGGCCAGGGTGAAGAATAGAGAGAGAGAGAGATGGAGAGATGGAGAGAGAGATTGAGGGCGAACAGGGTGCCAAAGATGAGTCAGAGACGAGAGCGAGAGTTAAAGCAAATGGGAGTTTGGAAAATTATCCGATTAAATTGAATTAAAGAGGCAAGTCTTAATTTATCCCGGGAATGATGGATTCGGATAATTAAGGGTGTTAATGGGGAGTGGTTAGGAAGAGCGGGAAGAGTGGTAGTATATATGTAAAAGCACAGAAGATTGGAATGGGGGTCAGACCTGAGCCGAGCACTTAGAGGGCCATCAGAGTAGAGTTTTTATGAGCCGGCCACTCGGGGCATTGCTTTACAGCTCCCGGCGATTATCACTACACAGGTTAGGAGCACGCAAAGCTGCCTCTCTGGCTTCCTCAAGGTGTTCTGTCACGTTTGTCTCTGGAGAGGAAGGAAGCTGTAAGGTAATACGTTTAGCGCTCCGACAACAGATCAAAGCCGCTCTCGGTTAGCAAGCTTTTTGCGGCTTTGCGTGCGCGCATGTGGTCAGGGGATGTGGCGGAGAACGAAAACAAACACTCCGAAGCGAAGTCAGCACTTTTGGATGTGTGTGTGTGTGCGTGTGCGTGTGCGTGTGTGTGTGTGTGCGTTCAGTAGAGTGTTTCCAAGTGTCGGGACACTTTAAATTGTTTGTTATTGTAAGACTTTGGAGCAGAGTCTCATTCCTACAGCACTAGGTTTACCTGCATGTCCTTGATTCTTGCAGATGGGCAGGATGTTCCACCACTGTAGGTTTTCCCGTAGCTTCTGCCAGTCACTGGTGATAGTTTGGCACAGGTGAGAACTAGGGCAAAAAAAAAACGTGTCGTGGTAAGAGATAATTTCAGATATTCATTCATTTTGAGATTTTAGTTTTTTAGGAGGCGGTGGGAATATTCCTCAAGTGCACACTTATTCACTAACTCACTTAATCACTAACTTTTTAGGGGGTAGTATCATGCTAGAGGTAGGGTTGCCCTTTATGAGTAGTGAAAAACCCGGGACACCCAGATGTTTGGGGTCGGTGGTGTTAGGGTAAACTTTCATTTCACATACTCCATTTTGTAAACGTAGGACGCTTGATTTGTGCCACCTTGTCCCATTGAATGGCGCGATGCTACCAGTGTTTGCTCATAAAGCAATGATTTTAATATAACTCTTATTATTCAGACAGATGTTAGACAGATGTTAACACTGTTTCCCGGGAGGTATAGTTTTTAGAAATAGTTTTTTTTCTGGTCAGAACGTTAAAAAGAAGGTCAATCCCGGGAAGACATCTGGCAACCCTAGTTACAGTCACAAGGTTATAAGACACACACACACACACACACACACACAAGGTATCTATGTGTCTCAAAGCGTTTTGGACTGTCGGAGGAAACCAGACCACCGAGAGGAAATAGCAGTGGTGCATGGAAGAATGTGCAAATGCCCCCCCAAAAAAAAAACCTAGGTTGCTGTGGTCAGTATTCATACCCAGGATCCTTTTGTTGTGGGGTGGCAGCGCTACCTACTGCCCCTTTGTGCTAATATCTGTTAGATTACTCGCATGCACATTAGCGAGAGGCACCGGTCTGAAATCGGGGCTCGAATGATTTTACGGTACTTGATAAAAAAATAAGGAATATTGCCGGGAGGCGGGAGAGAGAGAGGGAGATGGGACGGGAGAAGGGGAAGAATAGGGCGAGAAAGAAAGAGAAAGAAAGAGTGACAGTGAGGGGAGGGAAAAAAACAATCTCATCAAGCGAGAGGCCGTTTGCTTAGCGAGAGCTGACAGTCTTTGTGTATGTAAATGAAGAATTTAGACTAATGGAGTTGAACCGTTTCTAATTTTGTGATGGCAAGAGGATTTTGATTGAAAGTAATTAAGCAAGCTAGCTGTAAAATTAATTAAAGCAAAAGGAGGGGGGGGGTGGATTTTTATTGGATTGGATAGCGATATAGCTGCTGTCAGGCAGGGGGGACAAATGGGGGTGACCTGGATTCGCTGCCCTCCCTCCTCCCACTCGAGACTTTTATGTCACTTTAATCTCCTTAGAGCGGCTGGTGTGCATTTGTTCGAAATAATCAAGGAAATATGGTCAGAAATTGTCAGCGTTCAGATCTAATTTACCTGACAGCTTCGCCAAAACTGTCTGTGTGTGTGTGTGTGTGTGTGTGAATATGTATGGCAGTTTCTTTTCTTTTCTCTCTCTTTTTTTTTTGTTCTTCTGTCTCGTCTCTCTCTACAAATGCTTTAGACGGTTTAGAGACATCGCAGCTCATCGGGATTAAACGGCGAGGAACCCGGTCAGGTCGGGTATGAACCCTTCAGTGAGCTGTTCCTTCTGCTGCTGGTGCTGGTGCTGGTGCTGCAGCATCGGTTAAAAGAGTCACACGGGCACTTACGGTAGTGACAGGAGGAGTGATTCATGAAGTCCAGTCCAGTCAGACACAAGTTTTGATTCCCTGCATTCAGGGATCCTTCATTCAGGAAGTCGTGGATAACTTTATAAGACGAACGCTCCACGCCACAATGGCAGGGGGCAAACTGAATTATACTTACTTACTGTACATTTCACAGCACTCTCTCTCTTCTGAAAATACAATTAAAATACATCATATCTTTTAGCGAGACAATGGCAGTTATATTGAATAAGTGGTGCTCCGATGGGGGGGCGGGGGGGGGTGAAGATAAGATAAGGGATACTCTTGTTCATTACTTCTAAGAACTGCTTATAAAAGTCAGCGTAGCTGCCAGCGGAGGTGTCCTTGTGGTAAATGCACCAGGTTTAACCCCAAAAACAAAAGGACACACGACCTGCGCCAACAAATTACATCATTTTTACATTTGATGAAATCAAACTAGCTTCATAATTTTAAAATTTGCTAGCTAAGTCTTGTTCAAAGTCGCTAGCAACTAGCTAGCAAGTTTTGGGTCAAATAAACAGAACTTAGCTTGAATTAGCTTTGAATTATCCTATGGTAATTATTATAACCAGTACTAGAGTACTTATACTATATTATATGCTAGCATTAGCTATTCGTTTTTTACGTTTAGCTAACATAGTTGACGCAAAGCCTCGTCTTGCGCTAGTTTAAACCGGTCACGGCTTATGTTTTACAGTCGGACGGACTAAATGAAGCACCTAGCTTCGTCTGAAGCATTTCGCATTTTGAGGTTCATCTGAAGTACCAGTTTACTTTAGCGTTCTCAATCTATCTGTCATTCGTTCATTCATTCATTCATTCATCTTCTTCGGTACGTGCTTAATCCATACGTGCCCACCTGGCAACTTTGGGCATGAATAAATCCTAGACAGGGCACCAATCCATAAAAGGGCACACACAAACTTACAGTCATACATAAATCCATGCACTAAGGGCCACTTTAGAGACACCAATTAACCTAACGTGCATGTCTTTGGAATGCAGGAGGAAACCGGAGAAAATCTGAGCGACATGCAAACTCCAGTAATTTCCTTATAACCGGGGGTCCTACTTGCTGTGAAGCGATGGCACTACCCACTACTACACCAGCGTGCTGCCCTCAGTTTTTAATCATGTCATTAAAAGTAGAATTGAGGCCCCACAGGCTTTTGGGACCCCCAGGGACCCACAGAACCCATTTTGAGGACCAGGGACCTAGTGAGGGACGTTAGCTAGAGCTCCTAAGCAGTTGTTCATGATTTTTACAATCTAAAAAAAAAAAAAAAACATCTTTCAAGGGCATATCATTTAAGTGAGCCATATTGATCTTTGAGTAACCAAATGGAAAATTTCAGCTGATGCAACGGACAGGAAGAGAGACGGTACGAGACTGTGAGACATGCACTATTAATAGGAAGCAGTTAAAAAATAGAGGTCATTATGTTAAACATTGAGATCAGTGAATAAAAAAAAAAAAAAAAAAAAGTTGAAGTCAGTTTTATTCCGGCATCAAAGTTTCCCCCGGATGCTGTGTATCTGATACTGCAGGCTATGTGATGAACTGGACGTCACTCTGTCTGAAGACTTCAAACCCAAACGCCTCTTGCTTGCTCTTATGTTCGAGAGCTATTCATTGTGGAGTGTGCCTTAGAGTAGGCAGAGTGTGTTTTAGGCATGGACAGTGCCTCTGCGTCAAGGATTAAACCACGTGTGCAAACCCTCAAGGAGAGCTCGGCTATAGTGGCCCCCAATACGCGCCACTCTTTTGCCAATTAATATAATACCCCAAAAAAAAAGAAACGGAACAAAGATCTTCTCTGCTTTTCATAATTAAACTTGCTCGTCTCTAGAGGACGCTGTGCTTTAGCTCTCTCCAGTAGAGCATCTCCAAGCCCTCGCAGCACTCGGCTCACACGGCCCCCGGCGTGATTTGAAGAGGAGGTATTGGAAGTGCGCGGCCGATCATTATAGAAACCGTGTGCCAGCGGAAAGTCAGAAGAAACCCCAGCAGTGCCCGCTGAATCCTTATAGTGGAGCAGAGTGAGTTGGGTTTATTATAGAAACTGTAGAAATATTGGTCTGTGGGGGAGGGGGGATACTCATTCTATAATACCCTCCAGGGGCTGTCAAAAGTAAAATACACTATTTGGCCAAAAGTAATCGCTCACCCATTCAAACGATCCGAATCAGGTGTTTCAATCACTGCCATGGACACAGGTGTGTATAAAATCAAGCACCTGGGCATGCAGAGTGTTTTTTACACACATTAGTGTAAGAATGGGTCGCTTGCAGGAGCCCAGTGAATGCCAGCGTGGAACTGTGATAGGATGCCACCTGTGCCACACAAATATCCAGTCGTGAAATTTCCTCCTCGCTCCTAAATATTCCACAGTCAACTGTCAGCTGTATTATAAGAACATGGAAGTGTTTGGGAACGACAGCAAGTCAGCCACAAAGTGGTGGTAGTCCACGTAAACTGACGGCGCGGGGGTCAGCGGATGCTGATGATGCACATAGTGCGAAGAGTTCGGCGACTTTCTACAGTCACTCACTACACACCTCCAAACTTCAGGTGGTCTTCAAATTAGATCAAGAACATTGTACAGAGAGCTTCATGGATTGTGTTTCCATGTTCGAGTACTTTATGTATTGTGTGTGTGTGTGTGTGTGTGTGTGTGAGGGAGGAAAAGAATGAGAGAAAGACAAGCGAATGCTCCTTCTCATCCGACAGCGCTGGCAGAAATTCGTTTCACACAATATGCAAATTTCGGCAATTGAAAAAAAAAAAAAGGCGAGTGTTTAAGTGACAAGTTGAAATGTGATTAAACGACAATTAAAGCGCTGGAAGACTTCAGCCGCGGCGGGTCAAGTGCTGCACGCCAGAGCTAAAAGGTAGCAGGCTATTGAGGTAACAGTCATGGGGGAAGGCCAGGAACAGAGCCCAAAACAAATTAGCAGCTGCGAGAAAAGGCTGTCACGTCCTGTCAGTAAAACAGAGCGCGAGAGACAAAGCGGAGACAAAAAGTGGAGACAAAGTGTGTGTGAGAACAGAAAGGTAGGACAAACAGGAGTATAGGCAGAAATGGTGTCGAAGTGGAGATGTCATATCAAAGTGTTTGCCCGTGGTCGATTGAATAATTGGCAATATTTCCACTGTGCCACCGGTTCGTTCCCTGGCGCTTTACTAGTACACCAGGACGTATGCCTGGGAGTTGATAGAGACGGGGATTGGCTTTCCTGCGAGACTGTTCAGAAAGCAGATGGCTGTGTCCCGTAATCCCCTTTGATGCTGTGCCGGACAGTTGCTCCTGACCATTGCTTGCAAAGCCCTGAAAACTTGAGCTACTTTTACTCTAACTGACCCCAATTGTTCAGGATCTGGCAGCTGTCGCACTTCAAGACTGAAAGACACAGGTTTCTCTCTCTCTCTCTGTCTTTCTCTCTCTCTTTCTCTCTCTCTCTCCAACTGAACTGTCACTTGGTTAGGAACAGCTGGCTAATAACAAGTTGGAGTACATAATTTATTCGACCCATGCCCGTTTCAGCAGCTCTGCCGAATTCGCTTCGTGTCTTGGACCAACCACAGGTGCCCGACCGCTGCGTGACCTTCACCTGGATGTGTGTGTTGATGGTTTGAAACGCTGCCGCCACCCTCAAGGAGAGCTCCCCTATAGTGGCCCCCAATATGCGCCACTCTTTTGCCAATTAATAAAATAAAAAAGAAACGGAACAAAGATCTTCTCTGCCTTTCATAATTAAACTTGCTCGTCTCTAGAGGACGCTGTGCTTTAGCTCTCTCCAGTAGAGCGTCACCAAGCCCTCGCAGCACTCGGCCCACGCTGACCCGGCGTGATTTGGTATTGGGAGTGCGTGGCCTTCCGCGCGCCACCGGGCTCGATCATAATAGACACAGTGTGTCCCTTTTTAAAGTCTGCCAGCGGAAAGTGAGAAGAAACCCCAGCAGTGCCCGCTGAATCCTTATAGTAGTTGTTGATGGTTTGAAACGCTGCCACCACATCGCCAGGCTCCGACTATCGCTTAGACGCTCAAGTCTCTCCGTTCACCCATAGCTTAACCCATAGTTGCCAAAATGTGCCTGCTAGTGTGCACTGGACACCTAAGACACCTAAGAGCTGACAGAGACACACCCACCAACTGGGGCACTTTATTAGTGATCATAATACACGTGTCAGGTGTTCCTATTCCTGTGATTGTTAGCATGGTTTAGTAATTTCTCTCTCTCTCATCCTCTCTCTCGCTCTCTCTCTCATCCTCTCTCTCTCTCTCATCCTCTCTCTCTCTCATCCTCTCTCTCGCTCTCTCTCTCTGATTTCCTGTTTACTGTCTGTCATCTAAGGCTCATTCCTCAAAGCTCCTGATAGACAAAAGCCAGTGGGACACCTTGCACACTTTTGGAGCTACTTATTCCTTTACTTATTCGCAGTTGTCCCCAGCAACCCCCGCCCACCCCGCCCGCCGTCCCCAAATCCCCAAAATTGGACTGAAGTTTCTGCGGGTGCAATATTGTGACCACAGATGGCTCGCGTTCGTCTAAGAGGCTTAATTATTTCCGAGCTCACCTTAATTATTGTCAATTATAAGGAACACACGGGCGTCTGCTGCACTTCCTGTTAGGCCTACAGGTTTTTGGGTTTCTCCAGCGATCCATCTTGGACGGTTAGAGGAGAAACGCTGCGCTCTTGCTAATCAGGGTTGCTTCAGCGTATGTGATTACAAAACTGTGTGCGGTGTGTGTGTGTGTGGGGGGGGGTGTTCGGAGAGGGAGCGGGTATTTTACATGGAAACAAAAAGACAAGACTTGAAAGAGGGAAAAATGTCTTTTTTTCCACTTTGAGACATACATTGATCTTTATCTGCAGCCTTTAGGTACAAGTACGGACTTGCTGTCTCTAGTATGTGTGTGTTTATGAAATACTTTGAAATTTACAGTACATACACACACACACACACACACACACACACTGAGACTCAGAAGTTTGTATTGAGTATAACTGCCAGAAATGAATAGGTCTGTAAAAAAAAAAAAGAAAAAGGTCAGAGCGGAAGAAGTGAAGGGAAAGAAATACGCTGCTTTCAGCTGCTTTGAATCATATTTGCTTTTATCGCCGTTTTTATGATCTCCAGATCCGAACGAGGGCTTTCAGGTTTGGAGGGTTGTCCATTTGAGAGGGAGATGTGTGTGTGTGTGTGTGTGTGTGTGTGTGCGCGGTGCATAAATCCTGCACTTCTACAGAAAGTGCCTTTTTCGCAGAAAGTCCCAGGATGGCCGTGAGCTCACTAATGGAATTTCGAAAGAATTAAGATGCCTCCATTCGACTGTTCCTTTACCGAACGACCTCATAACCGACTACAGTCGGCTTCGACCTCGTGACACTAATGATAAGTTCATATAAAGATGTCTGGGGAAATCCCTGGAGAGTAGGGACCCGCACAAAAGAGCGCTTGTCTGCGTGCGGCAGTCGCTTAACAATCGCGGCGTTTAACAATAGACTGGTATTAAACGGCTGCGATTAAATTAAAAAATCGCTCACCCGGATGTTTCACTACGTTGGCACCATTATCACTTTCTGCTTCTTATTAATTCGGCACTGTAAATAGATTCGGGGCTGAACTTTGGCGTAACCCGTGCCTTCCAATTTGCCTCTTTCCTCTCAACTAGATCCTAATTAGAGAGAAACTGTGGAATGGAGAGAAGAGAGAGAGTTGTTGAATGTGATTGTGTT
>JAOUQV010000015.1:2510966-2523293 GCA_028565295.1 Aspidoras spilotus | reverse complement strand
AGAATGGCTTAAAATCCCTCTGACCACTGTGCAAGACTTGTATGTGTCACTCCCAAGATGAACTGACGCTGTATTGGACGCAAAAGGAGGCTCTACACCACCCTAATAAATTATTGTGGTCTAAAACCAGGTGTTTCAGGTTCATTGTCTAACCCCTGTAGATTTGGTTTGTCGTGGTATCAGCTTCTGTGTTCATCACTAGAAAAAGGTGATTATCATTTGTTTATTTATTCGGGTTTAAAAGAGAGAGAGACAAAAAAAAAAAACGGCGTTTCAGAGAGGCTGGGGCTGTGGCGTAAATGATTAGTCTCCCAAAGCCGTAACATGAAGGCCACAAATCAAAGCCCTGGCACCAACAGACACACACACTTACTCGTGCACAGACACACACACACACAGACACACACAGACACACACACAAAACCCTCCTTGGACTGATTACATTTTGCAAGAAGATTTAATTAAGGAATTTTTAATGAGGCTTCTACTGGCACTGCCAAGAACTGTTTTGATATTTGCGCTGCATAATGCATAAAATTTGTCTAAACATCTCGGCAGTTGATGCGCGGGGAGGCAGAAGATAAGCCCTGATACAGTTTCAATTTCCGTGTTGGGCAAAATAAGAAAGGGAAGAAGAAGAAGAGGAGGAGGAGGAGGAGGGAGGGGAGAAAAAAAGAAAAAAGGCAAAATGAAAAGTCATAAAAAGGGCAAATGTGGCCTGGTAGATCTTAGGGAGGGGGTCCGAGCGGTGGGGGCCGGGGCAAAGTGATGTTGGACGAAGATGATGGCTGGTTTCTTTGCTAATGAGAGCACGGGCACACTAAACAGCAGCTTTGTAAACTACCCCCCAGGAAATGGGAAAAGAAAAATAAAAACCTCTTTATCTATCAGCCCCTTCAGGGTTCGAGGTTTAAAATGTTCCTCCGCAGTGTTTAGTCACCGTTTTGCCTCTTAAACGGTTTGACGCACCCACCGGTGCCCCGTTGTAACGGGAGACATGCGGCAGTCTCTGTATCGTGCCCATATCAATATTTAATCCGGCTGCGGAATAAGCAGCCGGCCATTAACCCCCCCCCCCTGACGTTGCGATTGGGAATTGTCCACCGGTGCAGCAGTGCAGCTTGGGTGATGAGAAGAGCGTTGGACCGATTTCCCAGATAGGACAGTGTGAGGATGGCACTCTTGGGGGTTGTTGGGCGTGATCTGGATTGTACCCGTCATTCATTTGTGATGTATTTATTAGAACCCGAACCGCTGCATGTGTCTTCGGAACACAATTAGCCAATGATCGTAGCATGCAGTTTATAGTTATGTCCCTGTCCTGAGAAGACGAGGACCTCGGGACAAGTGCCAATCATACTGTGTCTTTTTAAATTTGCATAATGGCAAATGGGTGGCACGTGGCGCAGTGGATAGTGCTGTGGCTGCACAGCAAGAAGATACCATGTTCGAGCCCCAGGAAATTTCAGTGTGGAGCTTGGACGTTCTCCCTGTGTTTCCCGGGTTTTCTCCGGGTTCTCCGGTTTCCTTACGCATTCCAAAGACACGCAAGATAGGTTTATTGGTGTCTCTAAATTCCCTGTTAGTGTGAGAGTGTGTGCCCTATGATGCATTGGCGCCCTGTATATAGTTGTTCCCGCCCAGAGTTGCCAGGTGGGCACCGGGTTCGAGAATGGTTCCGTTTGCTTCAAGTTATGACCGTCTACTCGGGGCTTCTCTTTCAAATGAATTGAATCCTAAAATTGAATTAGCCTAATCCTAGTTTTAGGGTCACGGGGAAGCCGGTGCCCACCAGGCAACTTTGGGCGCAAGGGCAGGAACAACCCTAGATGTGTTGCTGGCTCATGGTGCGAGACCAATGTCCCATGTGTGATCAGTAAAATCATCTTGCGCTGCGGGAGAAACTTCTCTTGCGCCTCCATTTTTCTGTCTACTTCAGCAGATGGTGGTTTTTTTGGCAGCGGCAGTGCCAATGTTTATTTGTGTGTTTTGAGCTGTAATTGGAGGTTTTTAACAGTCATCATCGTCAGGGTTATAATCAGCCTGTAAACACTCAGGAAATGGGCCTCTTTAAAAGCAGTGCCAATCTGCCGCAGCCCGGGCCAGTCAGACACCGAGTGCGAGGAGAGAGGGTGACGAAGGGAGGGCGGAGGAAGAAGACGAACACACAGACACACTCAAACCTTTCTATTAGTCCTAACCTTCCCCTGATTAAAGCACAGCCTGTTAACCTGGAGTGCCAAGCGCTGATTTGGCAGGGTTTAAAGCACGGGCAAATGACTGAATTACGTCTGGGTGGCGGTGGGGGGTGGGCGGGTGTTGGGGGGGGTGGGGTTACAGTTTAATAAGAGTCTACCTACTGCTTCTGGAGCCAATGGAACTAATTTGGTGGAGATTGCTGTGACTGAAGTGTGAATTGTAATCACATGGTTGTGGGAGCGTGGGCAAAGGTATGAGATCCCGCTTTTCTCTTCGCGTTTGTAGTTGGCAGTAATGGCTCCTGTGCTCCGTGAAGATGATTCTGCCAGCGTCGGGGTGTTTATCAGTCGAGGATAAAAAGGCTAAATTGCCCTTTAAAGTACACCCCTGTTCAGATAGAGGTCACGATCCACGTCCTAACAAGAAGATGCTGAAAATTACTCATTTGGAACATTAGGTCACGCTTTGAACTGGGCATTAAAGTGGCAATGGCTGTTGTTGTTGTTGTTGTTGTTGTTGTTGTTGTCGTTGTTGTTGTTGTCGTTGTTGTTGTCGTTGAACACAAGCAGATACCGTGTCTTCCTACTCACAGGTTTTCAGGAAGTCAGCACTGTGGACATGTGCACTGCGCCTATCAGTACCGAGAGCATTACCACTGCATGGACCCTGAGTGCAACTACCAGGTGAGCTCACCCGCCCCAATACACACACACACACAAATACACACACACACACACAGAAGATGCTGTAGAGTCAGGTAGTCAGTGCTGCAGCTATAATTTTACAGTCAATCCCATCTTGTAAAAATTAACAGGAAAAATAAAAAAATTAAAATTATTTTTTTATTGTGTTCGCGTGGGTTTTCTCCGGGTGCTGCAGTTTCCTCCCACAGGCCAAAGACATGCACGTTAGGTTAATTGGAAATGCTAAATTGTCATTCTAGGTGAATTGGAGAAGCTAAATTGTCCGGTCCTAAGCCCGAAAGGGTGAGGGTTGCGTCAGGAAGGGCACCCCGGCGCAAAACATATGCTAGTTCCTGATGCGAGTGACTCGCTGTGGCGACCCCTGGTGACAGGGAAAAAGCCAAATATAATTTTTTAAAATATTTATTAATTTATTTTCTACGCCTGCTTCATCATAGTCAAGGTGCCTAGGCGGCAATGCAGGTTGCAAGACACAAGGATCAACTCTAGAAAGGTGGCTAATCCATCATAGGACACACACACACACATATATACACTTATGGTGATTTAAAGACACCAATTATCCTACAGCATGTTTTTAACTTTGGGAGGAAACGGAGATCCCAGAGGAAACTGTCTACTGCGCCACCTTGCTGCCACTTTCCAATATACTATCCATTCCTGTCATGAATATCTTTATCCTGGCATCCGTGTCTTTATGGACCTTGCTTTGTGCACTGGTGCACAGTCATGCCGGAAGAGGAAGGGGTCAGATCCAAACTGTTCCCACAAAGTTGTCCAAAATGTCTTGGTATGCTGAAGCGTGGACACAGGTGGATACACCTGTGTCCATGGAAGTGACTGGAACACCCGATTCCGATCATTTGGATGGGTGAGCAAATACTTTTGGCAATATAGTGTGTGTGTGTGTATATACACACGATGGTGAAGTGAGTTTGTGTGCTCGGAGCGGTGATCAAAATGCACCAAATGAGGGTTAGGTGCTTTGCCCAAGGGAACTTCAGTCGTACCTTGGCAGTACTGGGAATCGAACCGGGGACCTTCCAGTCGTAAGGCTGGTTTCTTAAACGCAAGCCTACGACTGTTACGAATGTCGTAGCCTTTAGACAGCCATGTTTAACCGCCTGGAAATATCACCCCGGCTAACAAGCAGAGAGCTAGAAGACACTCGGGCATAACTCAGCACCCCTCAGGGTCTTAGGCAAGGGTCACACTGTTTTGGCGTTCACTTCCTGTCTGGTGAAGAGGCTGATAATGTGTGGTAGAGTGTGTGTTTTACTTTAAAAGTCGAGTTCTCTCAAAGAATTTTATGACTAAAATTAATTCCTCAATAAAATTAGTCTAGTGTGTATTTACCCCCATACCCACCCCCCGCCCCCTTTCATTTTACTCCCCAAGGGCATCTGCTACTACTCTGGTGCCGCGGCTAATCCTACTTTCACATTATTAGTGTGATCCATGTCCCGGGAGTTGTGATGTACGCCATGGCAGATTCGGGCATTAAGCAGATCAGAACACTGGCATTCGCACCTCCTGTGTGTGTGTGTGTGTGTGTGTGCGTGCGGTGGGAAAATTACGGCGCAAATATTATAGAGTGGGTCTGTTGAAGTCTGAGAGAGAAAGCCGCCGGATTTGCCCACTTGTCCGTAGTAATTCCAGATTTTTCCGTACAAACACGTCGAGCTCATGTTAGTAACGAAGACATCTGTCACGTGAATGGCACGTGAAGATTACGTTGAGCTCGTTGGAGAACAATGCGCCAGATCTGGCGCCTACACACCAACCAGGAATCAGGCGATCAAGCCTGAGCTGCTCGACGACTCGGAGGGCAAAGATGATGACAGGGAAATATCTGCGGGCAAGTTCCGTCTCAAATGCTCGGCTTGATGTTTCTCGCCTAGCAGAAACGCGAGCGAGGATCGAATGAGCAGAGAAGAAGAAGAAGTGATAAGTCATGAAATGTTTCACGACGCGGCGGTGGAATATTATCTGTCTGCTCCGCTGCAACACTGGGCCCTTCTTCTCCTTTCATGGCCTTGTGTTCATCCCGCACAGTACTGGGCATCTTAAAATAAATGCTGCAGGTCCACATAACCCCAGATGACCACTGAGGCTCAGTTCAAGCTCTTTCGATTCAATTCAATGTGATTTCGTTGGCAATTAAAAACAAATAAAACATTCAGTTTAAGGGTCACGGTGAAGCCGATGCCCACCCGCCAACTTTGGGCGCAAGGGCAGGAACAACCCTAGCAACCATGTTGCTCTTTCCTGTTTTACAAAGACATGCATGAAAGCTTAATTGCCGTCTCTAAATTGCCCATTAGTGTGTGAATGTCTGTGTGTGTGCGCTCTATGATAGATTGGCGCCCTGTCTAGAGTTTCCGGGTGGGCACCGGCTTCTCCGTGCCCCTAAACTAGGATTACGCGAGTATAAAAAATGCAAGACTCTTGCAAACGTCTGTAAAAAAAAGAGAATCGTATTGATTCCAGCGTCTCTTGTTACACTTCCTGTAACTTCAGCTTAAGCCCGGGTACCGCCCATTTACCCCCTCACATGTATCTCAGGTTCTCCACCACTTCATCACATTTATTAGCTTTATTTCTAATCAGCTCCGTCGTATCATTCCATGATGGAATCTGGGGAATTCTGTGTCTTATTACACGCAGAACTGGAAAGAGAACAGGAACAACCCACGCTTTACTACTTTAATTAAAACCGCAATCAGTCGGGGAAATTAAAGTGGGCGGGCGGGGGGGGGGGAATCCGGGTGTCTTTGTTTGTTTGTTTGTTTGTTCGTTCGTTTGTTTGTTTGTACGTTTGTTTGTTTGTTTCATCTCTTTTCTCGGCGCACGTTTGAGAAATCATCTGCACGGAACATAATTTCTCCGAAGCCTGGAACATCAGAACTGTGATCTCACAATCCTTAATTAAAGCACCGGAAAAGTAATAAAGACGCGGGCAGAGGATTTTTTTTTGTCCTCCAGCACAGAAGGAGGGAGTGTATGAATTTCACAGTGAAATAAAAAAGAAAGGGGGAAAAAAGATAAATAGCAAGAAAAAAAACAAGAAAAAAAAACACCACGTCCTTGTGAATCATCCTGAGCCGGACACATGCTTTACATCGCTGACTTGGCTGCCAGTTGGCTCTCGTGCTGTGCAGCTGTTGCCAGACTGATAAAATAGCATGTTGCTAGTTTCCTGCAGTACACACGCCAACACACACACACGCCAACACACACACACACACACACTAGCAGCAGCAGCTTTAAGTAACCTGTTGCCGTTTCTGCCGAACAGAGATTCACCAGTAAACAGGATGTGATAAGACACTACAACATGCACAAGAAGAGGGACAACTCGCTGCAGCATGGCTTCATGCGCTTCAGCCCTCTGGATGACTGCAGTGTGTATTACCACGGCTGCCACCTGAATGGCAAGAGTACTCACTACCACTGCATGCAGGTAAACAGTACAGCACACACACACACACATGTCCCTAGCTGTGTGACTTCAGTTTTATACTTTTTTTTTACTGATATAACACACACCACTCAGAAACTCAGTGACTCATGCAGCTGGTGCCAGAGTTGAAGGTTTGCCCGAAAAGTACCCGTGCCACAATCCCCCGAAATTATAAGGCATTCAGAGCAAAGATCCGAGCGCTGTATGAAGGCTTTTCATGTCCATGCTACTACACTGAACTATCACTAGATTAGGAACACATCCTTTTCAATAATGGCAGCATGTCCACATGGTTACGTACAGGATATACTACAACCCATGCCCAGTGCAGCGGCTCCAACAGTCTGCCTCTAGATTGACACTCAAAGGGATCAAAGGGACACACAATCGACCTTTATATGACATTTGGCTGGATGTTTGATGATGGTACGTCTACTCTACACTGGGCAAGAGCACCCTAAACATGCAGCTGTTACTGAAACGCTGGCATTACACCTGGCGGTCGCTCAAAGTCGCTCAAGTCGGTCCATTTACCCTTAGCTAAAAAACTGCGTTGTCATCTCTTGTCAAGTTGAGGTCCGATTGGGGTCCGATATATGAGGTCCGATTGGGGGCCAGTTTATTAGTGATCGTGTACGCTATATTGCCAAAAGTATTTGTTCGCCGGTCCAAATATTCCACAGTCGACTCTCAGCTGTATTATAAGAAAATGGAAGTGTTCGGGAACGACAGCCACGAAGGGGTAGGCCACGTAAACTGACCGAGCGGGAGGGTCAGCGGATGCTGATGCCCATAGTGCGAAGAGGTCTGCAGAGTCAATCGCGACAGACCTCCACAACCTCATGTGGTCGCCGGATTAGTTCGAGAACAGTGCGCAGAGAGATTAGTGGAATAGGTTTCCGTGGTCGAGGCGGGTGAGCGATTACTTTTGACAATATAGAGTACCACATGGCAGGTGTTCGTTAACCTGATTCAGTGTATACAACGTATGCCATGGTGCTGTTCACTCCTGCATCTCAGTGCCAGACATAGGAAGAGCGCGAGAGGCAAGTGGAAATGCTTTTGACGATGCAGCCTCTTAAACATGTCTATAAAAGGGAGTTTAAGTTCTTCCTGGTTTTTCCATTAGGCCCCGAATTACCATTTAAGAGCAGTTTTCATTGGTTTGACAAAAGGTGTCATAAAGTAAATAAGAGACAAATTAAAACGGATGAACAAGACCCAGCCGTGCATTTCCCACACACTCTCTCGCTCCTTAATTGGCATGGATAAAAATTCAGTTAGTTGTTTATATAAACTGGACATTTTTCATCTTTTAGTACCAAGTGGAGACTCGAAGATCATATCCTGCCCGATTTGTTTAATTTTTTTTTTTTTTTTTAAACGTCTGCTTATTTTCAAGGTGTCACCGTCCAGAGTGGGCTTTTTTTTTTCTCACCACAGGGTGCAACGGGCCAGGGGCAGATGGCTTGAGATTTTTTTTTATCCCCCTCTAACGGCGTAATTGTTATTAGACATTTCAGCTCTTGTTTTAACAGCTCTGAGAACCCGCAGATGTTGGCACACGTTCTGCTGATTTACAGGCGGGAAAAAAAAAAAAAAAACACACAGACTGGCATTTTTTTCATTGTTTGACTCAATATGGCGAAGTTGCCCTGTTTGTGCCCTGAAGTTGCCAGGGATGATATACAATTGCTGGTTTTAATTCAAACATCGGTCTGTGCCCCGCTGCTACCCGGAGGGATCCTGAGTGCTGCCGCGGAGTAACAGAACGGTTCAGACGAAAGAAAGTGACAGTCTCTTTGACTCTACATCTCCACCTCCGTCCTTTTACATTCGTTCTGCAATTTAACAGCGAGTCAAAGACAGTGGCCTTCTATTACAGAGTTGTGTGTGTGTGTGTGTGTGTGGAAAGCCTTAAATGGAAGAAAGTTCTAACCACACAGCACTCTGCTATGTTGCAGTCTTATTTATTAAGGTCAGGCTTACACCATGCAAGTTTTGTGCACTTTCAGTGCATTGCAGGGGTTTTTTTTTTTTTAGTCATGTTCAGGCAAATAACCCCCGTGCTGTCACCGCTATCTGATGAGAAACCTAATCTTTATCGATGACATCATTGTATCTGAGTCACTACTAAAAAAAAGAATGACACGGTACATATTGTGTGTTTTGATTCGGATCGAGTCAAATCCAAACCAGACGTTCAAACAAAGCTGCACTCGCTGTCACATCTGGTAACTTCCTGCAACTTGCACTCGTTTTCACCAAATATGAGATAATTATTTAGGTCAGGATCTTCATCGTACTTCAGGCTCAGGGTCAGAGGAGCCTCAGTCGCCAGCATACAGTTCTCCGAGTAGTCATTTTCCTCCTCCGCAACCTTCTGAAAGCCACAGCGTTTACTGTAGGTTGTCGTTTCCGCCTCTGCTTTTCTTCGACTTGAAGCCCCTTTGTTTTTTTTTTCCTTCCCTTGCCCTCTTTCCATTAGGTGGGCTGTAACAAGGTGTACACTAGCACCTCAGATGTAATGACTCATGAGAACTTCCATAAGAAGAACGCACAGCTGATAAACGATGGTTTCCAGAGGTTCCGCGCCACGGAGGACTGTGGGACTGTGAACTGTCAGTTCTATGGGCAGAAGACCACCCACTTTCACTGCAGGTAAGGACCAGATATCCTCAGACATCTGGATAATGTTCATGTACGAGAAATACAAATTCACCAGAGCTTCCATTGTTCTTCCTTGTCCAGGCGTCCCGGGTGCACCTTCACCTTCAAGAACAAGTGTGACATTGAGAAGCACAAGAGCTACCACATCAAGGATGACGCGTATGCCAAGGACGGCTTCAAGAAATTCTACAAGTATGAGGAGTGCAAGTATGACGGCTGTGTTTACAGCAAGGCCACCAACCACTTCCACTGCATTCGCCAGGGCTGCGGCTTCACCTTCACCTCCACCAGCCAAATGACCTCGCACAAGCGTAAACATGAGCGCCGTCATGTCCGCTCCTCAGGCATGCTAGGCCTCACATCCTCCTTCCTCCTGCCCAAGGAGGAGAACGACGAATCCAGCAATGATGACCTGGTGGACTTCTCAGCCATCAACAGCAAGAATTCCAGCCTGAGCGCTTCGCCAACCACTCAGCAGTCCTCCACTGTGCCCCAACTAATGTCCACATCCACTACAGCCAGTACCTCCAGCCCCAGCATCATGCCCACTACCGCTCTGCCCGCCACCAGCCGCATCTCTACTCTGCTCTCACAGGCTCTTCCCAGCAACATGCCTGTGGCCCTGGCGCTTTCCGGAAATGCCCTGAGTGGTGCATCCAACTCGTTTTTCCCACTTTTATCCAGGCTACCGCTGCAGATGCCCCCAGCAGCTGCTGGCATGATCTCTGCCGTGAGTTCTAGTGCCCTCTCCACACCCCGGGACTCTGTGGCATCAAGCTCCAGTTCGGTTGGTGAGGCGGCATCTGTGGCCTCAACCCCGACTTCATACTCTCCCTCTTCCATCATGGACAAGATCTCGGCCAGTAAAGGTTTAATATCACCCATGATGGCAAGGTTGGCAGCTGCTGCACTGAGTACAACAAGTAACCTTGACACAGGTTGGTACATTAATGGACTTACCTTTATTTTTCTTGCTCTCTTTTATGCCTTTGAACTAACTTTTCATATAGTGGGTGGTACGGTGGATACAGCAAGAAGATCCCGGGTTCGAGCCCCGGGTGGGGCGACTCTGGAAAGTTCTGTGTGGAGTTTGCAAGGTGTCCCAGATACAAATAACCTGAGACCCCATGTAAATCAGTGAAATCATATAATCTCTGTTTGTCCAAAAAAAGCAAGAAGGCTCCATCGTTCCTTTTCACACCATTCTACCACCAGCATCTCTTCGTCTCTCAATTCAATTCACCTCTCTCTCTCTCTCTGTCTCTCTCTCCCTCTCTGTCTCTCTCTCTCTCTCTCTCTCTTTCTCTCTCTCTATCTGTTCTGTCTAGCAGTAAAAAGGCCACACATGGGCCACCAGCTCATTTGCTCCACAGACAGTAGACAAATCTCTGATTTCAGGATTAGGGCAAATATTGAGGGACTGCTTTGCTGCCCCAGACCCGTTATTGCAGTGATCATTGCCTTGATACCCACAATCCATTAGCTGATAAGTGCCTGCGTGGTAGTGAGCGGCTCCCGGTAAAGCCTCCTCTAATAGCATTCTCGGGAGGTTTCCAGACTCTGTGTTCTACATGCTTCCTCATCATCAGCCTCTTATCTGCACGCGCACTCGCTCTGGCCGAACGGAGCCAGAACAAAATGAAGTAGTGAAATTGAAGGTATAAAACAGTTTTTTTTATAATGCAGACTGATATAAAGAGTAGGGGGGGCGGTGGGGGCGGTAGGGGGCAATGACAGAAATTGTTGAGGCAGAAATAAATCAGTGCTCAGTGAGGTGTGTGTAGCGATGTATTCAATGTGACGTTACAGCTGCATTTCCCGTGTGAAAACGAAGGATTTTTTTAATTTTTTTAATTTTTACATCAGTGCATGAATAAAAAACGATTTCTACAGGATTGAGCCCCTGCGAAAAATCTATTCCTGGCACGTTTAGCAGAAGCTGCGAAGCTCTTCTACACCTTCTAGGCCACGAATGCACCGCTGTCGTCACGTCTTCATCAAAGGCGAATATTTCGTATTTCTACGTCTTCTGAGACATTTCTTAAACGTTTCTATCCAGTCATTCATTTTCTTCCGCTTTAATCCACAAGGGGTCACGGGGCCAGCCGGTTTCCTCCCGGCAACTCTGGGCGCAAGTGCAGGAACAACCCTAGACAGGGTGCCAATTCATCATAGGGCACACACAGACAATCACAAGCACCTTTACACACTAAAGGGCAATTAAGAGACACCAATTAACCTATCATGCATGTTTTTGGAATGCGGGAGGAAATCGGAGAACCCAGAGAAAACCCACAAGATCACGGGAAAAACATGCAAACTCCACGCAGAAATTTTCCAGGTCGGGCTCGAACCCGGGATCTTCTTTGCTGTGAACTGCACCACCACCCCTGTGGTGGTTTATCCATTTAAATATATTTATATTTTTCTCTGCTGTCTATTGATTAATGTCGGCTCCTTAGACACAAAATACGAATCCCTGCAAGCTTTTCTTCTTTCGAGCAAGTCCCAAGCGCAGCATTTGTTGTTGTTGTCACTTCCAAATGACGCAGTGTAACGTGCTCAAGTATAACCACGTAAGCAAAGAACGTACCCTGTCTTACCCTCGCAGTGTTTAGATCGTAGCGTGGATATGTCTCAGGTTGGTCAATGGGTAAATACAGAACCGCGGCGGGTGCAGTGTATAGGAAACGAGAGCCGAAATCAGGGAGCAGACCCGGCTGCTGCCGGGGTGTGTATCCTGTCATGCAATCCGCCTCTGAGAGATGAGCCGCCGGAAAGGAAACAGGGAGCAAACAACATGTGACAACCACCGAGGGGTGGAATTGAGTCTATCTTTAATGGGGGGGGGGTCAAAGATGACGCTGCATCTGTGTGTTTGCTTTTCTGTGTGAGATTCACACTTTAGCGTTGATCTTGTGAGAGTGTGTTTAATTTAGTTAGACATGAGAGGAGAAAACAAAAAAGCCCCTCATTGCTAAGTGTCATTGCTAAATTTACGCGTTTGCTCAGAAATGGCGTGTGAACAGGACATTTGTGTAAAATATGAAGAGGATGTGGTCATGAGTCTAGCGTTAGAACTGACTGAACATTGTTTACTGCGGCTATTTTCTAGCAGTTTCTGTTTTTTTTATTCTCTTTGCTTTTTTTTTTTTTTTTTTTTTGATGCTTGAAAAAACCCAGCTATTCAGGTGTCATCCGCTGCACCGGCATCTCACATACAGGGGTTAGACAATGAAACTGAAACACCTGGTTTTAGACCACAATAATTTATTAGTATGGTGTAGCGTC
>JAOUQV010000015.1:2498627-2510866 GCA_028565295.1 Aspidoras spilotus | reverse complement strand
ACCCTGATAATTGAACCTTCACACTCTGCTCTTACTGGTGCAATGTGCAATTAATGAAGATTGGACAACAGGCTTGTTCCAATTTAGCCATGAACCCTCCCACACTAAAATGACAGGTGTTTCAGTTTCATTGTCTAACCCCTGTATATTCATGTAATATTGGGTCCTAAAAAAATTTAAAAAGGCACGGACCTACTCCAGTGCGCTACTCCCAGTCCTGGAATGTAAAGGGCTCACTAATTAGACATAGAGTACAAATGATCTTTCACAAGCGCGATAACTTAGCAGGAGTAATTACACACTAGCACATTATTCTTGGATAATTTCCCGAAAAAAATTCCCTCTCTTTAAAATCTGGAGCTTTATTCCCTCTATTGCCTCTCTCTGTCTCTCTCACACACACACACACACACACACACTCTCTCTCACTAAGATTATCAGCGAGTTTGTCATGGAGACTGTGAGGCTGATAAAGAATTTAATGACTTCCCTTTCATGTGGTCATTATTTAACTGTCTTTTTTTAAACTTCAGGCAATTCATTCCCAAAGGCAGCCTAAGAGCAGTGTGTGCTGGCTGTGAGTACGGGTGTGTGTGTGTGTGTATGTGTATGTGTGTGTGTGATTGTACTACTAGCTTTTTGAGCAAATCATGCTGCAAGTGAGGACATTTTTGAGAAGTGAGGACCGGTAACTCTGGGCGCAACGGCAGGAATAACCCTATTCACACACTTAGAGACACTTTAGAGACACCAATTAACCTCTGGTGTTTTACTAGGTCCTCATGTAGGACAATCACAAGAATGTGTGTGTGTTCTTTCTCCATGAGGTCCATGTTCAGGTGTTTAACCTTCAAGTTAAGGACAGTTAGTTTGGTCCTCATTGTTTTAATATTGACGCTCTACACCAATTTTTTTTCAGTGGTCCTCACTTTGTCATTTATTCTCGGCATCTATTGTCTAAACACTCCGTTACACTCTTTGTCGGTGCAGCAGAAAACATGATCTCCGGTCCCTTTGGCTTTAGGGCGATTGCAGTAAC
Source organism: Aspidoras spilotus (assembly GCA_028565295.1). NCBI lineage: Eukaryota > Metazoa > Chordata > Actinopteri > Siluriformes > Callichthyidae > Aspidoras > Aspidoras spilotus. The sequence goes on along the minus strand of JAOUQV010000015.1, from coordinate 2,509,827 downwards.
GTATGTGTGTGTGTGTGAGTTTGTAGTACTGCCTTAGTGAGGACCAGATCATGTTTTTAACCATCAAAGTGAGGACATTTTTTGAGAAAGAAAAGACATCAATTATTGTTGCTATTATTATTATTATTATTATTATTATTTAGATCGGTCCTCACTTTCTGAATCGATGATCTTGTTTCTCCATGGTCCTTACTTGTGCTGTAGGAAACATTTTGTGAGCTTTTAGAAAGGATAGAAGATGAAGTGATTATTTATTATTATTTAGACCGGTCCTCACTTTAGGGCTATTACGAAGCGGTGTGTCGGAGTTGATCAGGAGAGGATACAGAAGCTAGTCTGTGATGGTTATTTGTGTGCTAGCGGTGTGCTAGTTTGAAAAAGAGCTCTTAGTGAAACGGGGATTTCACGGTAGTAGTTGTTGAAGTTCTTCTGAATGAGTCATAATTTTAACTAATGTAAACAACCGTAAATGACGACGAAGACGTCTGACTTCCAGGATTCGCACTCAGTTGTGCCAGTGGGTGTTATGGGGATTTTATTTTCTCCAGGGGCCAAGGGCAGACAGTAATAGCACGTCCTTGCCTGTCACTATTCGTCCACCGTCCTGACTTCTAGAAAAGCAAGTTCTCTGCAAAACCAGTCATGACTGATGCATTCAGCACTTTTATCATCTGGTTTTTTAAAAAATACCATAGCACTTAGATGCCAGCTGAGCGCTTGGCATCCACTGTTTAGCCTGAGGGCAAATTAATATTTCAGTCACATGGGGATTTGGGAAAAGCCAGGACACTTGTTCTTGTCAGCATTTCCACCCCATTCTATGTCTTTATTTTATTCGCATATCTTTATAAAAATAAATAAAGAAATAAATAAAACCATTGAGATTCGGGTCGTATGAATGATCCGACCGGTTTGATTGGCTGTCACCGATTGGCTGTCACATCCAATCTGACTGATGGAGGAGTTGTTTCTTTTTAGGCGTGCTCTGCGGTTGACCGCCGTCCGTCGGCAATGGGAGGAAGGAGCTAGGGATGGCTGGTTTAGCGTGAGAGGATGGTGATGGTGGGGGGATTCGCTCCATCTGAACCTGCCACTTTCCCTCAGCATTAGCATGCGCTGTAATGACCGGTTAAGAGGCAGCGACGAAAATGGCTTGTGACAAGTGCAGCTGAAAAAAGAGTCTTTTCCCCTCATTCCTCGCTTCTCAATCACCATTTAAACGCCTTGACATAACTCTGTAATAATCATCACTGCCAGCTCTCTCCTCAGTCTGGACACAAGTCAGATCGGATCTCATCACACGGTAATAATGCTGACCAACCATAACTCTCTCTGTCTCTCTCTCTCTCTCTCCATCTGTCTCTTCAGGAAATGGACAGCAGGCTCAGGCTAGCCGATTTAATCCGGTTCAAGTGAAGCAAGAGCCAATGGACATCACTTCTGGCCCTTCCCAGGAGTCCGTGCAGGATCACAGCCTGGACCTGAGCAGGAAAGACCACTGGTAAGACGTCTGAGCTGGCCAACCCGCATTCTCACACACCCCGCACCGCAGTCGCCACCCAGAGCCGTGTGATTTATGTCCTGAATAATAGGGTGTTGTGTTAATTAGTTTGAGTGCTCTTGTTAAATCCACCTCACAAGGTGGGTCTGCAAAGTGGTCAGCTGAGATTTACACACCTTGCTCAGGCTCGAGTGCCCTCTGTGTGAGAATCGATCACAGAAATGTAAAGATATTACCTTCATATATATATATATATATTCTACTATATAATATATATTATGTCTGGTTTTAAATGTGCCATCCTCACATTGCGCCCCCTGCCCCACCATATTTTGTTTTTCTTTTGTTTTTCATTGGTTTATTAACGTGGCATCGATAGTCATATTGACGACAGTGCCAAAGCAATACCCGTGCACAAGTGCCACTCTTACACTAAAGTCATATCCATACACAACTCGGTGACTATTTAGCATCTCCAATTCACCTAGCATGGAGCCCCCGGAGAAAACCTCACGCAAAGAACATGCAAACTGAACACCGCAAATTCCCAGGTCGCTCCATCCGGGGATCGAACACGGGTCCTCGTGCTATCCACTGCGCCACCGTGCTGCCCACTCAGACATAAAGGCGCCGAATATGCAAATCTCTTCCCCGAATGAATAACCCAAGCTGCATATGTAAACCGTTTCTCCGAACCCAAAACCTAGAACCTTTACGGGGTTCTCTCACAGCAAAATATAAGGAACCTAAAGCCATTGGTTCCATTCTGTCACAAATCAGTTCAGTTCATACCTTAAAGGTTCTCGGGGGGATTTAAACCTTTCTGATAGACTGGACAAAGATGGCTGAAGCGAGCTAACTCTGTCTTTAGCTTGTTATAGCTACAGTGTTATTTTGAACACCCTTGAGCAGTGTACTGCCCCCATTGAGGCGTCCGGGGAGCAGTTGGGCACTTCAGTCATGACTTACCTAGAGTGCGTATGGAACCGGTGATCTCTTGGTTCCTAGTTCTGTACCCTTTTTATTTAGCCTCGTCTGAAAAAAAAATTACGTTGCATGATAATAACCGCGGGCCTCTTTCTAGTGAATCTCCCTGTTCATGTGCCTATGTCGCGTTCGTTGGACATTATTATCACATATGCGTGATAATAAATAATAAAATGTACTGTTCTCGTGCCAACATCTTTGCCCAAACCTTGCCCATTTTGTCTCTTTCCAGTAATGAATCAAACGGACACCCGGCGCCGCGGAATCCATCTCTTTTATCCTCACTTATGAATAAGGTAAGATCCATCCATCATGCACTTTCAAGCGCGGGACGAATTAGCAACACGCAGAGCAGGCTGTTTGTTTGTTTTTTTAGCGTTTGCCCGCTAATAAGATGAGTTTGTATCATTTAAATATTCCAGCCATTTTTCACACGGTGCAATTTCAGCCCTCAGCTCGCAAATTAATATAATGAAGCAAGAGCCGGACGCCATGCCAGATATATAGACATGTTTGTTTTTTGATGAGCTGGTTTGAACTTGGGGCGCATTTTTATCCCTCCTCCTCCTCCTCCTCTCTGTGTCTCTATCTCTCTCTATCTATCTATCTCTCTCTCTCTCTGTCTCTATTCCAGTCTTCCATGCCGTGTCTTTATTTATGGACTTAGTGAATTATTTGATTAAAAAGCCAGCAGTGACAAAAAAAAAGAGCAATCGCCTTCATTTTTTAAAAAGTGTTACAGAATGAATATTTAAATCTTGTGTGTGTGAGTGTGTGTGTGTGTGTGTTTTAGCGGCGATTAAAACGGACATTGTTTTAATCATACATCTTTTCCGACTAATATTAATGTTATAGAGCAAGTTCCATTACCTTGATGATTTAAAGAGGTATTGGCGCCTGGGAATTTTTTTTTACCCCCCCCGCCCCGGGGTCTTTATCTCTCTCTCGTGGGCTTTTTTAGAGCTTCCATTCAGACTGAGCACAGTACAGTACATAAAGCTCACCACACACACACACACACACAAACACACAAACAAAGAAGTGTGTTTGGATGTGTCCCGGCCCCTTCTCAAGTGAAGGCTGATTGTGTTTGTAAAGCCGAGTGTGATGTCTGAGCATGCTGGATCACATGCAGCAGTGTGTAAAGGTGTGTTTTATGTGTGTGTGTGTGTGTGTGTGTGTGTGTGTTCAGATGTCGCAGGTGAATCCGGGCTTCTTCAGCACACTTAACTTGAAGTCGGAGCTGGAGAGCAGCCAGGCAGCTGATAGCACTGACGCAGCTCAATACCTCAGCAGGCTGATCAAAAGACCTGTTCCGGAAAAACCCGCCGAGCTCTGGAGGACTTACCTGCGCCGGTGCGCCACACACACACACACACACACACACACACACACACACTGTCTATAATCTCATCCTTTAACGTTACCCGATACAGTCATCCCCCTGATTCCTGGCTCACAGTAAAAAGCCTGTGGTGTTTGTCCATGTCCACGTAGAAGTAAAACACCTGGCCAGGACAAATGATACTGTGTGTATAGCCAAGACGTTACGTCCCAGATGCTTCTGTACAAAGTGTTATGAGATAATTCTAGCACTATTACGTACGCACACACACACACACACACACACACACACATGAACACAGGTATATTTTTACACCTCTTGCTGTTTTGTTTGTATATGTAGGTATGACACTGAGGAAGTGTGTGATGTCCAGTGTGACTTCCTGCACAAAGTCCACTTTCACTGTGTAGTGGAAGACTGCGGCGCTCTCTTCAGTACGGTAGACGGTGCCATCAAACACGCCAAGTAAGCCAGTGTCTCCTTCTCATACACACTCCGAACAAGCAACAGATTGAGATTCGACCTTCTTTGAATGTTTGCCATCTCTTTTTCTGTCTCTCTGTCTCTCTCTCTGTCTCTCTCTCTCTGTCTCTCTCTATCTCTCTCTGAATCTCTCTCTGTCTCGCTCTGAATCTCCCTCTGTCTCACTCTGAATCTCTCTCTGTCTCGCTCTCTCTCGCTCTCTCTCTGTCTCTATCTCTGTCTCCCTGTCTCTCTCTCTCTCTTTGTGTCTCTCTATCGATCTCTCTTGTGCATTTCCCTCTTTCTCTGTCTCTCTCTGAATCTCTCTCTCACTGAATCTCTCTGTCTCGCTCTCTTTCTGTCTTTCTCTGTCTCCATCTCTCTCTGTCTCCCTGTCTCTCTCTCTCTCTTTGTGTCTCTCTGTCGCTCTCTCTTGTGCATTTTTCTCCTCTCTCTGTCTCTCTCTGTCTCTCTCTGAATCTCTCTATCTCTCTCTGTCTCTCTCTCTGTCTGTCTCTCTCTGTCTGTCTCTCTGTCTGTCTCTCTTCCTCTCTTTCTCTCTGTCTCCCTGTCTCTCTCTCTCTCTCTTTGTGTCTCTCTATCGCTCTCTCTTGTGCATTTTCCCCCTCTCTCTGTCTCTCTCTGTCTCTCTCTATCTCTCTCTGAATCTCTCTCTCTCTGTCTCTCTCTGTCTCTCTCTCTGTCTCTCTCTCTCTGTCTCTGTCTCTGTCTCTGTCTCTGTCTCTCTCTCTGTCTCTCTCTGTCTCTGTCTCTGTCTCTGTCTCTCTCTCCTCTATTTGCACCGTTATTTGGAGGTGATGTTAATGATGTGCTATGTTTAGCAGCTATATCACGGCCTTTGCCAGTGGATCTAATTGGATATAATGATGTCTCTCTGTCTCCCATTAGCTTCCACTTCAGAGCCAACCTAAAGGTTAAACCAGAGACCGCTTTCAACGAGGCCAAGGAGTCCAGCGAGGGCGTCCCCAATCAGCTCGCCGTGCCCGTCTCTGTGCCCAATACGCCGCCCATGGATGTGCCCAGTGCAGCAGTGTCAGGAGCCTATGCCTCTTCACCCTCTCTGCTGGCATGGAAGCAGCTAACAGGATCCATCCCTCCAATTCCTGCCTCCGTGCCCAACATGGCCGCATCCTCGCCGCTGGCTACAACGTCACTGGAGAATGCCAAGCCTCAGGTCAAACCGGGCTTCCTGCAGTTTCAGGACAAGTGAGTACTTTACGTTGTAGAGACCGTATATGTGCAGGAAAATAACAATGAAGTAGTTGGTAATTGTCTTCGGGTTATGGATATCGTTCTCACCCCCACAGTGACCCCTGTCTGGCAACTGACTGCAAGTACTCCAACAAATTCCACTTCCACTGTCTGTTCGGCAACTGCAAGTACGTGTGTAAGACGTCTGGCAAGGCCGAGTCACATTGCCTTGACCACATCAACCCCAACAACAACTTGGTCAACGTGCGGGATCAGTTCACTTACTACTCGCTACAGTGTCTCTGTCCCAACCAGGTGAGCTGAGAATAAAAAAACAAACAGATTCATTTTATTTTCTATACCCGCTTAGTCCTAGTTTTAGGGTGCCCACCTGGCAACTCTGGCCGCGAGGGCAGAAACAACCCGAGACAGGGTGCTAATCCATCATAGAGAACACACACACAAAGAACATTTTGAGACACCAATAAACCTATCATGCATATCTTTGGAATGCAGGATGAAACCAGAGTACCCGGAGAAAACCAACGCGAACACGTGGAGAACATGCAAACTCCACACAGGAATTTTCCTCGTAGCCGCACTATCCACTGCGCCATCGTGCGCCATCATGCCGCCCCTTTACTTATAAATAAAGCATGATATTTAGTTGATCTTGTTAAGGGAAGTTGTAGGTTTGTGGTTAAGGAACCAGCCTTGTGACCGGAAGGTCCCTGGTTCGATTCCAAGTACCGACAAGTCATTACTGAAGTGCCCTTGGGCAAGCACATAACCCCCAGTTGCTCCCCGGGCGCTGTGCTGGCTGCTCACTGCTCCGGGTACATGTGGTACATGTGTGTGTGTGTGTTTCACTGCACGGATCTGGGTTAAATGCAGAGGATTAATTCCACTGTGTGTAAAACACAAATGTATCACTTTCTTTCTTCTTTCTTTTCATCTTTATTTGAACCTGCAGTTCAAATTCATGCACCGCGTCCCTTCTCTCTCTCTCTCTCTCTCTCTCTCTCCGACGTTCTCCCGAGCAGTGGAGATCCGGTTTGTTGTATCCCGAGGGAGATGCCTCTCACTAAACAGATGGCAGTTTGGAAACGGGTTACGACACAGCAGGGAAATGCCCTTATCTCACTACTCTCACTACGCTAGTCGTATAAAACATAGGCTTCAATTAGGTACAGACATCTTCAGTAGGGTTCCAGGTTCCGGAAGATCTAGATCTAATATTAAAACTAATTCTTCAGCGCAAATATCTTTTATTATTACTTTTATTTTATTATTTGTACAAATATGGAAAGAATGCAGGCGGCATGGGGGCGTAGTGGATAGTGCTGTAGGAAGATATCGGGTTCGAGTATCCGGGGTGTGGCGACTCAGGAAAATTCTGTCTGGAGTTTGAATGCTCTTTCATGTTTCCTGCGGTTTTCTCCAGGTACTCCGGGTTTCCTCCCGCATTCCAAAGGCATGCACGATAGGTTAATTGGTGTCTCTAAAATAGTGTGTGAATGTGTGTGTGCCCTATGATGACTTGCCGGGTGGGCAACGGCTTCCCCGTGACCCTAAACTAGGATTGAGTGGGTATAGAAAATGAATAAATGACAAGAATGCACATTGTTCACCATTCTATTTCTTTATTAGTTCCCTATATATATATATATCAATATCAATCACTGGCCACTTTATTAGGTATACCTGTTCTATTGCTTGTTAGCACAAATATCTGACCAGCCACTCACATGGACAAACCTCAATACATGGCAATGTAGAGGTGGTCAAGTTCAACCCGAGCATCCGAGTAGGGAAGAAAGGTGATTTAAGTGACGTCAAATGTGTCATGGTTGTAGGTTCCAGACGGTGCTGGTCTGGGTACTGGGATTTTCACACACAACCATCCCTAGAGTTTACAGAGACTGGGAAATTATCCAGTAGGGGACAGTTGTGTGTTGTTGATATTGGTTTATTTACTGTCGAAAGAAAGAGTTTTAACAATCAGACAGGACACCTTTGTGATATTTGCGTCCTGCTTTTCAGCAATGTGAGTTCCGGATGAGAGGACACTATCATTGTCTGAGACCAGGCTGCTACTTTGTCACCAACATCACCACTAAGCTGCCATGGCACGTCAAAAAGCACGAGAAAGCCGAGCGACGCGCAGCCAACGGCTTCAAGTACTTCACCAAGAGAGAGGAGTGCGGCCGACTCGGTAAGAAGCAGCAGATTAGCGATATTGTAGCTACACTGTGTTGCCAAAAGTATTTGCTCGCCCATCCAAATAATGGGAATCAGGTGTTCCAATCACTTCCATGCCCACAGGTGTGTATAAAATCAAGCACCTAGACATGCAGAGTGTTTTTTACAAACATTTGTGAAAACACGTGTCGCTCTCAGGAGCTCAGTGAATGCCAGCGTGGAACTGTGATAGGATGCCACCTGTGCCACACAAATCCTGTCGTAAAATTTCCTCCTCGCTCCTAAATATTCCACAGTCAACTTTCAGCTGTATTATAAGAAAATGGAAGTGTTTGGGAATGACTGCAACTCGGACACTAAGTGGTAGCTCACGTAAACTGACGGAGCGGGGGTCAGCGGATGCTGATGATGGGCATAGTACGAAGAGGTCGCCAACTTTCTGCAGAGTCAATCACTACACACCTCCAAACTTCATGTGGTTCTTCAGATTAGATCAAGAACAGTGTAGAGAGCTTCATGGAATGGGTTTCCATAGTTGATCAGATACATGTGAGTCGAGGCAGGTGAGCGAATACTTTTGGCAATAAAGTGTACGTTGTTTAATTTGTACTCCGCTGTGTCCTACGCGGCTCATTATCATCATTCCAGTCATGGTGCTGTTGTTAAGAGCCAGTATTTCCCGGCATTCCCGTTTAGTCGAAGCCGTGCTTCAGAGCCCGGCAGAGAAGAACAGAGGAGAAAAGGTGTGAAATCACATCTGCTATGATATAACAGTAATTCCGCGCCAAGTCAGGCGCCTGCTGTGAACACACTGTTTCCACACACTTCAGCAGGCGGAGGGGGGAAAAAGCGACTCCCTCCGCTGACATCCTTAATTGTTCCACTATCAACAGCGCAATCACTAAAGCACTAAAGCAGCCAGCGGGATTCTCTTTCCATGTTCAATCCGTTGTCTCGGATTACGTTAGAGTCAATGTGCTGATCCTGTACATTGTGTATTCATTCATTCATTCATTTTATATACCTACTTACATTTAAGGTCACGGGGGAGCCGGTGCCCACCCTGCAGCTTTGGGCGGCGAGTGCATAAACAACCCTAATCCATCATATGGCGCACACACAGACACAATATCACACACTAACTGGCAATTTAGACATACCAATTATCTTATCATTCAATGTGAGAGGAAACAGGAGTACCCAGAGAAAACCTGGGGAGAAATTTCCCGAGTCGCCCCACCCGGGAAGCACTATCCACACTATCCACAGCACTATCCACAGCACTATCCACTGCGCCACTGTGCCACTGTACATTTTGTACCAAAGATATGCATGATTAGGTTAACTGGTGCCTCTCTAAAGTGGTTTGTCTGCCTTGTGATGGATTGGCACCCTGTCTAGGGTTATTTGTGCCCAGAGCTGCCAGGTGGGCACTGGCTGGCCCGAGAATACTGGATTAAGCGGAAGAAAATTCATCAATTCTTAAAAAAAATCAACATTCAATTATTAATTATCTGACGCTTAATCAACACGGGGTCATGGGCCAGCCAGTGACCACCCAGCAACTGTGGGTCCAAGGACAGGAACAACCCTAGACAAGGCACCAATCCTTCATAGGGCACATGCACACACACACATTCACACAGTAGGAAACTGGAGCACCCAGAGAAACAGGGGGAGAACACGCAACCCCAAATATATTCATTCATCCATTCTTTAATTTTCTTCCACTTCATTCACAAGGGGTCAGCCGGTGCCCAGCCGGGAACTGTGGGTGCATGGGCAGGAACAACCCTAGACAAGGCACCAATCCGTCGTAGGGCACATGCACACATACACAGTCACACACACATTCACACAGCAGGGAGGACACTGGAGTACCTGGATAAACGGGGAGAGAACATGAAAACCAATATATTCATTAATTCATTCATTTCCACTTCATTCACAAGGGTCAGACGGTGCCCAGCCGGCAACTGAGGATGCAAGGGCAGGAACAACCCTAGGCAGGGCACTAATCAATCATAGGGCACACACACACACACACAGTTAGACTTATTCACACACTGATTGCCATTTAAATAGAGCAATTCAAAGCATGGCTGTCTTTGTAACGCCGGAGGACATTGGAGCAATCCACCTTGCAAACTCCAAACAGGGATCGAACCCGGGTCCTTCTTGATGTGAAATAAACCTAAATCTAATGAAAAAAATCATACTTTCTTACACGACTGTACTGAACATTTCATAACTAACTGTTCAGCCAGATGAACGTTACAAATAGCTGCGCCACTTTCTGACACCGGGCACGGGTTCGTTTATATTTAAATCAGCCCAGGAAAAAAATGGCGTCTGCCTTTTTGTCATACATTAATACTTGGGTATTTATAGTAAGCAATCAAACGGAGGCTGTTTTCTTGGGTATATTTAACCTGTCAGCAATGAGCAATTACACATGTTTGTTAATTACTGTGCCTGTCTCTCTGTGTGTGTGTGTGTGTGTGTATGTTTGTGTTGCTCTTTTTCAAACCTCGATCATCATCATCATCATCACAGACAAATTGAAAGCCTTTTCTCTCTCTCTCTCTCTCTCTCTCTCTCTCATCACTGAGAGTCTGTAGAACGGAATAAGAACGACTTGATAAAAGTTTATTAAAAAATAAATTAAATAAAAAGCGTAACTCGTGTTCGTTTAAACAAAAACAACTTGTTGCCAAAGCAAAGGAGACGGATGATGAGGCGTTGATGGTTCAGCTGGACTGGGAGCAAAGTATCCATGGCACCCGCGTTAAATACACCACTGAGGATGAGGTTACCAGGTAGCGCTAGGCACAAAGATCTGCCGTATTTCGGCTTGTCCTTCTTATTTGCTCAGCTCGCTGTGTTTGAAGTGTCTTGCCCGTACGTGCGCACGTGTGTGCGTGCGTGCGTACAAAAGCAATATGAACACACGCAGCTTGTTGCACCATGCCGTGCCACGGATGCCATGGTAACAGACCAGCCGGCACCTGCCCAGAATGCCCTGGACGCTTGGTTTTTTTTTTCGTTTTGTTTTGTTTTTTTCTTTTCTTTGCATTATTTGCAATCAAATTATTGCGAGTGTGCGTTTGATCAGCGCCATTTTATTTAAAATAATGAATAAATTAATGCATATAGCAATTAAAACTGCAGCGCTAGCAAATAAACGGAGGGATGGAGAAAGCAGGGAAAAGAGCGATGGCCTGAGCAAATACAATAAGTGCAGATTGGTTGTGAAAAATGAATTTAATATGGAAATAATTGTGTGTTTACTTGCGTTTGCAGGGTTGTGCGTTATTGCCTTTTCCAAACACACAATGTATTTATGTAAATTCCAAATTGAATAAAAGATGTCATTGTAATAAAGAGCACCACAGGTCTAATCTCCGAAAGCTCCACTTTCTCAGTGTGACACTTTGGAGAAAGTAATAAGAGCCGGCCGGACTCATCTGTTCAGCCCCCCCCCACCCCCC
>JAOUQV010000015.1:2474988-2487159 GCA_028565295.1 Aspidoras spilotus | reverse complement strand
TGCACCAACAATTTGTCCTCTTTTGAACTCTGGTATGTCTCCCATAATGTTGTGTACATTGCAATATTTTGAGCAAATTTCTGGCCCCATTGTGTTGGCAACTGAGAAGATTCTGCAGTGCCATCTCATAAATTGGGTTAGTTTGGCAGGATTCTTTATAAAATTGGATGGATTGGTAGCAGAAGAATACCAGCAGACTGGCATAGTATAAACTGAAGGAGTACGATGGACTCTGAAGGGCTCTGATCACAGCAGGAACGCGAACAAGACGGCATGTGGCGGTCATAAAACCGAGACCTTTGGCATCTGAGAATGTGAAGTAGTGCACCGTTTCAGTTGTTTTAAGGGAGAAAACTACAAGGATGAACCAAAAGTTATCTGCAGTTTGATTACATTAGGTCAGACTTCGGCCGGCTGTACCTTTGCGTACGAGGAAGCTGTGACTGCGGTGCAAGAAATATGGCTAGTCCAACTGTGATTGGCACAAACAAGGAGCAGCATGCAGTAATCAGCACTGTACTGTCCGACGATGTGTCTGGTGCCAATGTTGATGAAAGAATGTGTGCACAGAATGGAGAAAGAGTTTTGAGATGAAGAAATGTGTAAGGATTGATAAAAAAATGTCTCAGGAATGTCGGCCATGAAGAAGAAGAAGTGTATGTCCACAATACGATGACATCACTTGAGGTGGCACGTGTACAGAAGTGTATTCGTGGCTCACGGCTCAGAATAAAACGTTTTAACGATGGATAATAAGCAACGATTGAAACGAATTGTGTCCTGACATTCTGACTCGCACACTCGCTTCTTTCTGGCAGAAGGGTTCGATATGATTTCGGGATAAACGCTGTTCGGAAATCTGTAACGGAACGTGCCGGAAAATCTTCAATTGTGCCAGAAAAACCTAAAACGGAGATGGACAGTCGCATTATTTATCGATTGACATCGGCAAATCAAATCATTGACTTGGGACACAATTATTCATTCATCCATCGTTTATTTTCTGCTTAAGCCACAAGGGTTTGCAGGCCAGCCGGTGCCCACCCGGAAACTCTGGACGCAAGAGCAGGAAGAACCCTAGACAAGGCACTAATCCATCGTAGGGCACACACACTCACAATCATACACACATTTACACACTAAGGGCTACTTTAGAGACACCAATTTTCCTAACATTCATGTCCATTGGAGGAAACCAGAGCACCCAAAGAGAAAACCCTGGCAAACACGGAGAGAACTAATAAAATAAAACCAAAGCCACTAAGACAAGGTCAGAACAGTTTTATCCTCTTTTTTAGCACTGTAAATATGAAAGCTCACGGCCAACCGGTGCCCATCCGACAACTCCGGGCGCAAGGTCAGGAACCACGCGAAATGCAGCGCCAATCTATCGTAGGGTGCACACACCCACACACACTCAGTCACAGACATGTCTGGAAGGAATACAGAAAGAAACTGGAGAACCCAGAAAAAACCCGCGCGAACACATGGAGAACATGCAAGCGCAGAAATTTCTTGAGTCATCTCACTTGGGGATCAAACTCGGGTCCTGGTTACTGCGATGCGATGGTGCTACTTAGTACACCACAGTACCACCCACAATATTCCTCATTGGTCCCATAATTCCCATGCATTAGCTTTTTATCCTGGAAATGCACGCAGATGCAAACCGCAGTGAATTCTGCACAGTTCTTCTGGAGACTTTGACTCTCTCCCACACACACACACACACACACACACTTTAACTGCATACGGTACATAATTTTATTTGATTTTATTTATTTTTGTATAAAAGACATGATGTAAAATGTTAAACTGTGCCGCGGTGGGCAGAAAGGGTCAGACTGGAGACGTAAAGAACAACGTGAGTGCGCTGGACAGTGGCATCAGGCGGCTCATTAAGTTAACCATGGCAGAGTAAACCATGACCAGTCTTCACAAGGCTCCGAAATCTTCCACATTGCCATAATTCCAACATGCATTAGCTTTTCATCCCGGAAATACGAGCAGATACAAACCAGAGCCCAGAGACACTGATAGAATCAAAACAAGACTCATTGTGGAAATGAGGAACACAAACACAACACAGTCTTGATGCGGCGCTCTGCCGAACCCAGGGCCAGCTCCAACAACACTGGCCATTTATCTCAGTCTAAAAACACAGCTGTAACCAGACGACCGAGGGCACCGATTCAGCCACCTGCCATTCACCGCAATGTTTATGAGTTCTGCCCTTGCTCTCCCCCCACTCCTAACCCCTCTCCTCCCCTTTTCCCCAAAGCCTCTCGCCTTTTTTCCGACACCTCTAATACCGAGTATATGAGCCAAAAGGGAATGACAATCTCCAAATGTGTCCTGGGACGCAGGGCCGAGCTAAATAAGGAGAGAGAGAGATGTTAAAATGGCGTGTTTGGTGGCACAGCTGCGTCTGGTGTGAAAAGGAGAGTGAAAACAGGTGGGATGGGGACGGTGGTAATCTTTCACGATTCGGGCAGTTGATAACACGCAGCCTCCGTCCCTGCGCCCACTTAAAACGTTGTCATTTAATATGGACTGCATCAGACGTGTGACATTTGCAGTACGGAAGAATTGGAGCTTGGGAAGATTCAGATGATGCTAATAATAGCAATTGTGCACCAATGACTGGGGGGTTTTTTGTTACCCCAGGCATTTTGTTAGTGATGTGCACTTTCCAAAAGAAGAGGCTAGTCTAGCTAGTCCATCACAACGGGCGGTAGCGGCGGTGGTTTGGGATAACATTTCAAACGTTTGGATTACATTTCATTCTAAATTAAATCTAAGACATGACGACAATAGTATCCCCCTTTTTTTTGGAACTGTAAACATCAAAGCTCCATGGTGGTGCTCAATAAACACTTTTACCCCCATGTTACAATCAGGGGTGTATTTTAGAAACCAGACAAATAAAGATAAAGGCAATTCAGAGGACAAGGAATTCCAGGAAGCTCAAACATTTACATTTGTGTGACCGGTTCTGCTGGGAACATCGTGTTGACTCGCACACACTCACCACTACACACACGCGTTTACAGCCTCTTTTTGCAGAGGGTTTAATCTGTTATCACCCAAATGTTATCGCTTCCGGGTCTGATTCCTATCAAGGGTTTTCTTTGCCCAATGCCGCCGTTAGAGATAAAAACTAACTTATATAGACTTCATGATTATTCAGTCATCCATTTTGTGTTGCCCACTCGGCAACTCTGGACGCAAGGGCAGGGACAACACTAGACAGGGCGCCAATCAATCCATCGTAGGGCACATAAACACAGTCATACATGCATTCACACACCAATTAACCTAGCATGCATGTCTTTGGAATGCAGGAGGAAACCGGGGCATCTGGAGAAAAACACGGGGAGAGCATTGAAACTCCACCTGAGTCGTCCCCGACGGGGATTGAACCCAGTGAGGCGATAGCATTAACCATTACACCACCGTGCCGCCCTAGTTCATGATTCTACCCAAAGACTGACTAAACCCCACTCCAGAAAAAGAAGATGACGCGTTTAACGCTCCATTTCGCGGACTCCGGTCGTCTAGCACTACTCCACTGGTCCCCCCATTTCTCTGGAGACGAGGAAGGCATGCTCCTATACTCCTCTCAGTTCTGTCTCCTAAATGGTGGAACGAACTCCCCCCTTAATGTTCGAACGGCAGAGTCAGTAGCTATCCACAAAACCCCACGTATTCCTCACTTACCCTCGACTAAACCCCATTTTTACCACGTGCACAATAGATTGTGTTTACTGATGCGTCTTAAAAACACGTTTGTAAGTCGCTCTGGACAAGGGACGTCTGCTAAACACTGCACATGCAAATGTAGATGTAAATGTAAGTGAAGGGTAACTCTGAAACCTATTTGCAAATACTCTAGCTCCAACACGATATCAGTCTGCAGTTGCATTCAGAGTTAGCTCGCTAATAAAGCACGCAGTACACAGACAGTCACATTAGTGTCCATGAACGACCAATTAGCATTCTTCAGAAAGACCCAACAAAGAAAATCATGAATCTGATTGGTTCCCGGTGTCGGTGATAGCACATTAGATATGGGGAAGAGTTTTTCTGGAGCGTAGATGGGTGCAAGCCATGGAAGACATTCTATTGAGCATGTGTGACTGGTTAATGGGCGGCACAGTGGGTAGACCCAGGACATTTCTGCATGGAGTTTGCATGTACTCCCAGTGTTGGCATGGGTTTTCTCCTGCATTGCAAAGACACGCATGACAGAAGAAATGGTGTCTCTAATGTGGCCCTTAGTGTACGAATGTGAGCGTGACCGTGTGTGTGTGGAGTGGCGCGCTGTCTAGGGTTTGTTCCTGCCTCTAAGTGGGAGTTGCTGGGTGGGAACCGGTTGACCCACAGCCCTGTGTCCATTAAGTGGAAGATAACGAATGAATGATTGTTCAGTGCCACTTTGGGTCAGAAATGCGTCCAGTAGCAAACAAGAAAATGCAGAGAACTGTTTTGAATTGGTTGATGATATGTATTTATAGAATGTACACCCGTTTGTTACCCGTTCTCTGAAGGGTACGAAGGGTTTGATGGCACCCCACGGGTGTATTTACAGAGTGGCATTTGGTTGAGGTATTTATCATCTTAATAAAAGCACGAAGTGTAAATGCAGCGCTGTAAAAAAAAAAAAACACAGTGTCTGGTCATTCTGAGCTTGTGTGTGGAAACAATCCACAGTGAAGCACTGGCACTTGCGAGAGCCGCCCCTGCATTTGAATGAACGATAAAGAAAGCCACAGAAAATTGGGAAAGATAAAGACCTATTCGACTTCCCCTCCCCCCACCACTTCCTCCAGGCCTCCGGCATGCTTCAGGTGCTGCACGCATATCACGGCTCTATATGATTTGTCTAATTTGCAAGCTCCGGCGAGACTTGCACCTGTTGCCCGGCCACTGCCTACAGTCCTGGTTTTGTCCCCACGCTGACAGGCACCCCTGGATAATCCATTCTACTCACAATAGTAGCAGCGCTCTCGCCACCACTGCAGGACAAGGGCATTATTCTCTCACCGTGCTCTCATATCCACCATGCCGCTGATGGCTCATTACAGCTCAATTCATAAATATTGTCTCAAGTATTACCTCTTTCAGACCCTCTCAGCCTCCCTGAGATTTATTCCCCTTTTACAGCCGGCTATTGTTTTGTCCCCATTTCTATTTTTCAGCCCCCCTCCACTACCTCC
Organism: Aspidoras spilotus; assembly: GCA_028565295.1. Classification (NCBI taxonomy): domain Eukaryota; kingdom Metazoa; phylum Chordata; class Actinopteri; order Siluriformes; family Callichthyidae; genus Aspidoras; species Aspidoras spilotus. The sequence continues at coordinate 2,481,940 of JAOUQV010000015.1, read as the reverse complement.
TCGTCCTTTGCCATCACTTCTCAAGCTAATACCCTTTTTGCCCGAGCTGCCGATATAACTAACGCGATATAACACAATAGGAAAGGGGGATGTGACTCTGCTCAATACCCTCGAATGTTTACCATGGGTTTAATCTGGGTGCTGGTTTCCTTCTAAAACATGCCTAAGTATTACTACTTAGGGTTAGCGCTGGGTGCAAGACAGGAACAATCCTAGCTAGTGCACCACTCGTACGCACACACACACACACACACACACACACACACACAGGGCAATTTAAGAACTACCAAATTAGCCTAAATGTCTTTGGACTGTGGTAGGAAAATGGGGAACCTGCAAACGTAAGCACAGAAAGGACCTAGGATTCCTCCCATTGTGAAACCCAGGACCTTACTGCTCTGAGGTGGCAGGAGTACCAGCTGCTATTGTTAACGTGAAATAACAAAACGATGTTTGATTTGATAAATAATTATTAATGTTATTTCAGAACTTATGACATCCATGACAAGAACGTGCTTATGTCAATCACAATTCACAAAGTCAGGGGGAAATTGTCCACTCAGGTCCAGCACACTCAACAGATCCAGGACCCAGGACCCTTTCAATTGTATTTATACAGCGTGTGTTTACAATAGATCTTCATTCGAGTTTTAACAGACAACAACCTGAAAAGAGTCTGCGATGGAGTGTGTAGCAATTCACCATCAGCGGAGATCAGGCGGGGGTCGGAGATGAGGTCAGGATCAGCGCTCTCTCAGTGGTAGTGTGTGAACCTCGGCAGAAAGAGAGAAATAGCAGAGAAAGAAAGGAATAAACATTTGTTTTGTAAGAGAAAGCTCTGACACCTGCTGTAACTCTCATCGTTCTAGGAAGCTGCAAGCAGCCTGCAGCTTTTAAACGCAGTAGTCGAGGTGGATCGTGAAATATTAGTAGTTCACTTAGATATTGTTGAGCTTTATACGTGAGTAGTAGAAGTTTATAGTCGGAATTTACGGAACACGGAATTTAAATGGCCGCCAATGACGTGTAATTAAGATTAAGGAGTTATTTGATCATATCTGTTAGTTTTCGTGAGAATTTCGGCTGCAACATCCTGCACTAACTGAAGCTTTGGTAGGCACCTGCTGAAAAACCGAAATGTACCTGCGACCGCTTGAGATACTTTACCCATGTAGGATTGTACACAGCACACGATTGGTTGATCACTGAAACACAACCAACCAGAGCACGCCTCTCTGTATCACAGTCGCTGATTGGCTCAGTAACCGTCGCAGGCTGTTCTTCTTTCACAATCATCTTCCCCTTTCACTTCACATCGGCATCTGATTGTCGCACGTGAGCAGGACGTGTTTATAAATATTAAAATACATATGGTGCCACTACTTCGCCGATCGCTGAGGGTCCTGGAACGAAACACCGCCGATAAGTGACGGAACACTGTACAATAATCACACTTTCCTGGGAATTGAACCAAAGACCTTCTTGCTGAGATGTGAAAATGAACCGGAGAATAAGATTGCACTGTAGAAACCTGTTATTACAGATAAAGTTATTACATAATAATGGACATATCTTTAAAATAAACATATTTAATTTGCTCTAAACTGTGGAAACGTATTACATCTTCATTATCCAATCAAACCCGAACAAACACAACGGTGTGAGATACCATCTATCAATCAGGGCATTCCCTTTAAGTGCAGGACCCCAGTGTTGTTCCGGAATGCTGGAAGCATGTGCATGAAAAAAAAAACCTTCCTCCCACACTGACAGTACTCAAGTGCTTAGTATCTGAGGGGGAAGGAGGAAGTGCACTCCATCTCTGTAGTATCATCCGTGACCTTCCTTATGCAAAGCTAAGGTTAATGTGTAGAGCTTTGTTCTGCTGCAGATGTTTAGCAGGGACGGAAAAGTGCTTTAGATTCCCTGATCATTTCTGTCAGGAAGATATTTACTGGCTGGCCTTGATCAGTGTGTTACATAATGCCCATATGGCATAATATTCTTCTGTTGTGCCCTTGGCAACCCTGCCATTACTGAGAGGCATTTGTAGATGATCACTCTCTGGATCATGAGCCTGTGATATGTACCGTAAGTCAGAGGTGAACTCCACTTCACAGTTAAAGGTTACATAGGAAGTGTCTCCATTTTAATCCCTGCACAGGGAGCCGGCACTGCGTGCCCAACCCTTCAGTGTTGGCCGTCCTGGGGCAAGAAAGGCTAACAACCCTCGTATTGATCCAAGGAGACACTCAGCCTTCTAACGTCAGTTCAGGAGAACAATGAAGTTCAGGCCACATCAATATGCCGCCCTGTGGAAAGCTCCCCGTTTAGCACAGCGCCACTGATGAGGTTAAAGCTCCCACCGCTGGCCAAAATCAACCAGCCAGACACCTCAGAGGTCTAAATAAACAGCTTTAGCGTCTGGCTTTAGCATTTTAACACCTCGATCAGCTTAAGTGTTCTCCGAGATATAGTTTAGGCCAGATGGGTGACCATAAGTCGTCCCATTCTTTTAAATGTATATGGGGTAAAGGAGGAAGCTTTCTGGATAAAAATCCACTGCTGCTCCCGTAAGACACTAAATGATGCACAAGTGCATTTATTACAGAAGGCCCTATAAATCGGATCCTGGCCTGAACTCCAGGGAGAGGTTAATGGATTGCAAAGGGGATGCGGTATCGAACCTTCGAGAAGTTTATATACCACATCAATATGTGCAATGCTATTGATCATTTAGACCTTGACAGACAAATGAAATTCATAAACTTGATAATGTCCTGGAATATTCCTACTGCTTACGACAGTGAGACGGAGCGCTCTTCCTCCTCGTTTCTGCTGTTTTAGTATCACACATTATTGATCGAATCTTCTTTAATAGAGACCTCGGTGGAAAAAAAAATAAAAATCAAGAAAACTGCTGATCGTATGTAAAATTTAGAGCGATCCGTCCAGGTCATTATTAAAAATCTGGCAGGAATGTAATAGAGTACGGCGCCAGGATGAACGAACATCACTGCCCTCAGCACTGGCACACGGACTGACGTGGGTTATTTTAATCCTAACTAAACATCTCACACACTCGGTCATTACAACTGAACGAATACTGGTGCGTAGTGCGTAAAGAGATGTGATTTCTGAGATGATGTCATACAAACGACACTGGTTTTAAAATCACAACAATAAAAAAAAAACAAACAGAAATAAAAGCAGGTGCCAAATCAATTTTATTGGAAATATTCACAATCTCTAACTTAAAACTGGTCTTTATCAGAATTTCCCCGAGATCTCACACACACTATACTCACACACTGAGTACTACAGCCAGGACGCCAACTCCAGTTCAAGTACACACAAACAAGTGCCCGCAAACTGCTGGCGCAATACCAGTGCCAATACTCATCCATTCGAACCAGTTCACTAACAGTTCCCCTACGTTTTCAAATCATTAGTAACGCTTTAGAAATTATAACCTGGTGTTACAGTATATCGATGAATAAAGATTCTTATACAGATATCCCACACACACACACACACACACACACACTATTTATTCTTCATAGTCCATTACTCTAGTACAGGTCATCTCTAATCTAGACGCACTGTATATAACCTCACAGAGAGAGAGAGAGAGAGAGAGAGAGAGAGAGAGAGAGAGAGAGAGAGAGAGAGAGAGAGAGAGAGAGAGAGAGAGAAAGAGAGAGAGAGAGAGAGAGAGAGAGAGAGAAAGAGAGAGAGAGAGAAAGAGAGAGAGAGAGGAGCCCGACGGTCCGCACCTCTGCTGAAGCATCCATTGTTTTACACGGTTTAATTACAAAGCCCCGGTACCTTTTGATGTTAAGATTATTCACCGTGGGAGAGGGGGAGGGGGGCATCATTTGGACCGGGAGGCTTTGTCATGTGATATAATACAATAGAACAGGCTTTCGATATTAGATTTGTAATTGACATTTCAAGCTGCATGATTTAATACATGTGTTATTATTATCGATTATTAAAATACTTCATAACCCACATCAGCTGCTCGCTTGGAAACAGGGGAGCGGCGAATGGCGAGATGCTTTTATTTTCACACACACAGCGAGACTTAAGAACGGTGTTGTGAGCCTCGTCTCTGCTGTAAAGTTCTCAGCATCACGGGAAAATAAAGCCATCGTCACTATAGTGGGAAATTACACGGGCGAGGCACGAGAGCTTCTGCCGCTACGCCACTCTGAGAAAGCACAGAGAACAAAAAGACGGGGGATCAGAAAGACAGCTATGAGAGTTGTGTCTTTGGTGTCATTATTGTCATCTGAAATTAAATACAGCTGTGTTAAGTAACATGGATATACAGTATGGACACGGTACAGATGTTAATCCTGGAGAAACTACACTTCCCATCGTCAGGGACTGGTATAAAATGACACAGATCATAATTCTGTCGTCGTCATACACTTCCCGCGGAGCTTGGCCCGGACCTCCGGAACGTCTGAGCTGTTACTCCAGTGTGTATGTTGAAAAGCAAGGACACGACATGGGGCACGAAAGACAGAGGACGAGGTTAAACTACTATATTTGTTTTTTTTTACCGGAAATACATTTAATTCTGAAAAATAAACAAATTACGGGAAGAAATTGAAGGAAAAGAGAATTTAAAACAAACATGAGCAGAAACGACTCATTCCTAATCCACCTCACTCTCGTTACTCGCCCCCTCGGGTCGCCTCAGCTTATCCACCTGCTCATTAAACTGTCCGTCTCCACCTCTCCTGTCTTCTGTCTGAACTTCCAGGTGCCCCTCTTCATCCACACGGGTCACATCATCCTCTTCTTCCTCCTCATCATCATCATCTTTTCTTTCCTCCTCTCCTTGCACCTCCATGCGCACCTGGTCCTTTAAGTCAAGGGCCAGCATAGAGCCTAGACTTGGCTCTCCATTCAATCCGAGGGAACCCGAGACGCTGCCCTGTGAGCTTTGGGCGTCTTTTACAGGAGACGAACTGGCCGACTCGTTACTGACGGGTGAGATGTCGCTGCTGCTGTTGGTGTGGTTGACTGACGGAGGGTTGGACACGGTGCCCGGCTTCAGAGGGATTTGCCAGGATGGGATTTTGGGGAGGGACGGAGACGCAGGGAACTGTCTCCTAGATTAGAGAAAGAAAAAAATATGTATAATTGTATATTTCAAAACAATTTAATGAGAACAATAAACTAAACCTCAGTAACATCTGGATGATCAGGATTTATGCCCTATATCATCTTTTATAACATCTGTATGTTCCATGCCAGTGCCAAATAGTGGACATTGGAACTCAAATGGGAACAAAAACGTCCCCAGATGGGACCAATCGTAATGCTTCTCTATGGAGTTTGTATGTTCTCCCCATGTTCGCACGGGTTTTTTATAAGTTCCTATAACTGTCCGATGTCTGGAAGAAGACGGATGCCCGTCCAAATCTACGACTAATGAGAACATGCATGTGACATGGACATGAACTGATTGTGTCTGATGATGGTGATGACGATAATGGTGGTGATGGTGATAATAATGCTGGTGATGATAATTGTGGTTATGGAGATGATGGTGCAGATGATAAAGACGGTGGTGATAATGGTGCAGATGATGATGATGATGGGGGTGATGATAATGGAGGTAATGGTGATAATTGTGGTGGTGATGATAATGATGATGATAGTGATAATGGTGGTAATGGTGATAATTGTGGTGGTGATGATAATGATGATGAAAGTGATAATGGTGGTGATAATAATAGTGGTAATGATAATGATGATGGTGACGATGGCGATCATGATGATAGTGATGGTGATGATGGTGGTGATGATGATAGTGATAATGGTGGTTATAATAATAATAGTAATGATAATGATGGTGGTGATGGTCATAATGGTGGTGGTGATGGTGGTGGATTATGTGACAAATCACTTGCAAACAAGGTGAAGACAATGGTGCAAGACCAGTGTTTCGAGATGTAGCCGTCTTAGTCACACACACACACACACACACACACACTCTGGTTTGAATGCCACATTCACTCTCTATGCCACTTAAACACAACTGCACTCACAATTCAAGCTTCCTCAATGAATAGAGATGTTAGTTCACTGTATATTATTGTACAACTAATCTGATAAAAGCTTTACAAATCAAATAGAGCCCTCTTCTCACAAAGACCCACGGCCCACGTCTCTCTCCGAGCTCCCGCTCTCTATTTATATAGAAAAAAATTAGATCACGAGGTCAACGAATTGATCACAGATCGCTCTATACCAGCAGTGGAGATGTTCCACAACGTAGGACAGTGATGGCTCTGACATTTCCAGCAGCGTGAAGTAAAAGATCTGTAGCGTTTCACAATGGAACACAGTCACAAAGCAGCTTCACTGGAATTCAATAGAAGATAAAGTTATAAAGTTTAGATAAGTTATTTATTACCCTCTAATGAGCAAGTCGGAAAGCAACAGTGGGCAAGGATGTGGGCACACTCTCTGAGACAGTAAGAGGAGAACCTCATGTGTCTCTAAATAAAGGCTGAAGGAACTTCTCATGAACTTCTCATGTTAGATACAAAAATATTCCCTCCGAAGCCCAACATTACATAAACATGTCTATAGACTGAACACCAGTAGATAAGCAACACATCTAGTGCCCGCAGTTGGTGGTTACGTCACAACCAGGTCACACATAAGTTGTCCATTTGTTGGTGGTAAAGATGATAATGGTGGTGGTGGTGGTGATGATAATGGTGGTGGTGGTGATGATAATGGTGGTGATGAGGATAATGGTGGTGGTGGTGGTGATGATAATGATGATGATAGTGATAATGGTGGTGATAATAATGGTGGTGGTGGTGATGATAAAGGTGGTGGTGGTGATATTGTTGGTGATGATGATAATAATGGTGGTGGTGATGATGATGATAATGGTGGTGGTGATGATAATATTGTTGGT
>JAOUQV010000015.1:2233822-2243856 GCA_028565295.1 Aspidoras spilotus | reverse complement strand
TTAACATGCATGTATTTGGCCTGTGGGAGGAAACCGGAGCACCCGGAGAAAACCCACGCGAACACGGGGAGAACATGAAAACTTCACACAGAAATTCCCAGGTCGACCCACTCGGGGATCAAACCCGGGTCCTCTTGCTGTGAAGCCCTAGCACTATCCACTGCGCCACCGTGCCGCCCTGAATTTTCCTCTGATGAATAACTAGTTAAATTGGAAGCACCCACACACTAACTAGTTGTGCAGGATCTTCTAGTTCTCATACGTATTTATTAGTATTAATCCTACCTGATAAAACTAGTTTTTGAGATATAAATATGGGTCAAACATGTAGGGGAGAGGTTCGCTTGTTCAGCTTTATCCCTTTGTCTGCTACACCTGTTTTTATCTGCAAACAAAAGTCCCATTCACTCGACTCGCGGTTGGTCAAACATCTCTACCTCTGCCACGTTACACGATGGAAGTTTGGCGTGTTCTGACAAGACTACACCGTGCCCAGTTCTGCCAAATTAACGACGGATCACCCTTGAAATTTGAAAGCGGACGAAGTCTTAAGTGGATCATAAGCACCCCTAACCGGGCGAGGATGGCAGAAGTCAGTTGACTGTGGTTTGGTTGGTTTTCCAGCTACAGCTGTGAAAGTCCACGTTCTTCTTGCTTTTTTTTTTCTTTTAATTTCGCAATAAAAGTAGTTGAGACGTGTTTTAACTGGAAGGCTGCTTTATTGTTAATAAAAAGGTTCGTGCTCAAATGAAGACAATTTTATATGTTGGTACTAAGAGTACAAGTGGTTGTGCCACACACACACACACACACACGCACACGCGCGCGTACACACACACACACCATAACATGTCCTCTTATAACACTGTGTCAAACAATAACAACAGTTTAAAAAGCACTTTTTCTTTTTTTTTCTGGAAAAGCAGTTCTATCATGCTCCGAAATGAAAGTGTCCAGTAACTCAATACTCGTACAAAAGTGAGTTCAGGAGGAAAGGAGGCGGGATGAAGCGGACACAAAATCAATCAGAAGGCAAGCATGTTTAATTTTTTTCCCCTTACAAACCTAGTGGATGATGGACAGAGCACTGAAATATCACCGTACCGTAAATATCATCACATCTGCCGGGTTGTTCCCCCTTGTTTTTGTGTGTGTCTATTCTCCTGGCAGCAAGTGGGACACCTTGTACACACTACAGTACATCCCTGATTTGCATTGTGCTCCATTTGCATTTCCTGTCTCCTTTCCCCCCGCCCTCTCTGCGGGTCGTTTGGTACCGAAATGCATTTGAGAAATTGCAGAAATGTGGAAATAAAGGCACACGGAATCCGTGAAATCAAACAGATCAAAGGGAATTAAACAAAAGATCAAACAAATGAAAGATATTACAGCAAGCGTTCTGACCCACCAGTCACAAGGCGACGAAGCATCAGCATCAGCATCGGCATCAGCATCAGCATCAGCACCTTAGTGACTGTTTAGTTTTTCTGACGCAAAGGGTGTGTGTGTGTGTGTGTGTGTGTGTGTCTGAGATAACGCTTATGCGTACTGCATGTGGCTGTTAGATCAGACTCCGGATTGACAAAGGTGTGCTGGTAGTATAATCGTCGTCGTCATACAGCGTTAACTTCCAAGCAGCTCCGATAAAAACGGTGGAAATAAAGAAAATAAAAGAAAAGAAAGGAAATAAATAAATTGACATCCACTGGACATGTTGCATATATAAACAAAAATCTGATACTGCTCTTTTATATATGATCTCATACATATACATATATTACGTATATTCATATAGTGTATATTTATATAGTTTGTCTAATATAGTATCCTCGGTACAATAGATCATTCACTTTCTCCCCTGACAATTAGAAGTGATCAGTTTTTAAATTAAACAGAAAAAAAAAACAAGAAGAAGAAGAAGAAGAAGAAGAAGAGGAGGAAGAGGAAGAGGAAGAAGGAAGAGGTATCAAATTTGACAAGGGCATCAGCTGGAAGCCATTCAGGTATTATTGTTATAATTCATTAACCGATTAATAGTTGTTTAATCTGTAAAATTCCCTATTTACAAAAACCACAACAAAGCATGCCGGTTAAAACAAAAGCATATATATTACAATACTTGTCGTCGCTCTCGAGAGTTACGTGTGTGTGTGTGTGTGTAGTCTTTACTTTTCAGCAATTTGTGCCATGGGCATCACAGCTCCCACTGAACCATACATGAACCCATCATACAGTATGTGTGTGTTTTTAGTTTTTTTGTTAGTTTTTTTATTTTTATTTTTATTTTTTTCTGGAGGAGAACGGGCCGTGTCCGGAGAATTGCATTGTCGCCTATGCTTTTTCACTGGGTGGGCGCCGATTCGAAATTGGAGTCCACAGGTCCCACTCTGGAGATCGCAGGCAGTCGACAGACCAACAAACAGGTCTGATAGGGAGAGGGAGCTGGGCTGTAAACACTAAATGTGCACACACTCACACACACACTTAGGCTCTGATGGTGTGGAATCTAGTGCCTTCATCATCATCATCATCATCGTAGGCATCACCGTTTCTCTTCTACGTGTATGGGGTAATGAGGGCAGAGAAGAGCTTGGCAGGTAAGAGCCATTTAAATCAAAGTTCCTATTTTGTAAGACGCCTCTGGTTCATTGTAATTCTTACAGCGGGACATTTGAGGCGTAATGAGTAGAAGCAAATAAATAAATAAAAGACATTTATATGAATTACATTCCCCCCCCACCCCAAGATTTAAAAACTTTGACATTCAGAGTAACATGAGGTGGCAGTTTGCCCGAGACAATGTTTCCTTATAAACAATCCTCGTAAACAAAGATGAACCTGGATGATTCCTGTCTATCCTTTCGCTCTCAGACCAGAGCTTCACTGTGTCAAACCCATTCTGCACATTCCGCACAACACACGCCTTATTCACGCATTATTCATCAATCAAAAATCAGCCACCCGGTGGTGACCCCACAGCTGGTTCTCCATGACAAAACATGCCCTAACAAGACTCTCAACTCTTCGTTTGGACACCATGATTTTGCATAAACTGAGACAACACAATATTTTGGTCAACTCCAGGAGAGGACTGGTCCCGACTGGCAAAGAGTTTACAGATAGTGATTTGCTACAACCCTTTATAGACCCTTGATTGCATGTTACAAGCATGGAAATTAAATCCAAATCATATTGCTGGTGTGAAAAGAATATAAACCAAGATGTCATTGCACGAGACTGTGACTCGCCTAGAAACCTATCCAGACGTTCCTGAAGATATAAATAAAATCCTAAAATGCCTCCAGTGTGCAACAATGTACAGTATATTGATAATCCACCATCTATAGATAACTATATAGATATTACTATATAGGTTTTGCATGATCTGACCATTGGTTAGTTACAAAGCAGTGTCTGTGATGGGGACAGAATGATTTTTGAGTTGCCACTGTTCCCTTTTCCTGTCATTTCGATGGATATGTTTACCTGTGGACAGCCTCAAATGTGCGGTCAAAGCCACATTTGTGGACAGAGAAGAAGTGTCAAGTGGACTATGATTATACATGCATGATTTCGGATCAAAACATGCCACCATGCAAGTCATTTCTATGCACTGAACGAGCACAATTAAGTACTTATTTATCTGAGCAAGTCCCTTACAGCCCAAGTCTAAACCCTGATTAATGAGCCAACCCAATTTGTAGAGTGGACGTCTATGTATAAAATGTCTTTTGTGTTTTTTTTTTTAAATGCAGGTATAACAAAGAGATGATGGAAAAGACTAGCGACGTGGGCCATTGGTTTGTTTTTACCTTCATAAGATGCACATACTCTATACTCATCTCACATTCCCGTTGCATAATTTACGTATTTGTCATTTTCAACATATTCCATAAGTCTCTTGCACTAATGTTATCTGTTCCTGGTTCTTTTTACATCAAAGGACAAACATTCCTGTACCGAGTGGGGCTTTTCCTGCTGGATTTCGGCAGTGCTTAAAGGGGCAAATCTGTAGCAGAAGAATGCTCATCTCCACACTGGGTGGGCTATATTTTACTGGTGGTGGTCTCTTATGTGGATATCTGCCATTTTCTTTATGTTGTTGTTAGTTGCTCTGTAGAGCTGTAAATCTTGGTCACTGAGTACAGATGCCACGCAGTAAGCTCATTGGGGCTTGGATTTGGTCGTAATCAAAGTGGTAAGAAACCAAGCTGCTTTCTTTGAAGTGGCGCATCTGTAGTGTCTGTAAACAACTTTTTTTTTTCCACTTTTCTGGGTTTCATTGAAAATGATTTTCCTTTACATTAGTCAGAGTTGATAAAAGTCTCATCTCAGTTGTGTCTTGTTTTATTTTATAACCACTGGCATAGCTCTAACACTTTGATTCCTTGATGTCTTTTTGGTTTTTGCCGTTCTTGCCATTGCTTTCGCTTTCATCCAGTTTTTCCTTCTCGGGTTTGGTCACACTGTCGTAGGAGGGCAGTGAGGCAGTGGAGGGTGTATCCTCCTTCTTCTCCTGGTTGGTCCCTCCATTCCCCAGCTTGCCACAGCTTAGAAGCTTCTTGCAAATGAAGCCTCTGCGTGCAAGGTGGGCACGGTAAGCACGCTGGATGACCGAAGCGGACATGTGCTCCTGCTTGCGCCGCAACGTGGTGGTGATGGGCTCGAACGATACCTTAGACGGATTGGAGGCAATGAAACGCTCCTCCATCTGCTGCCTCATCATGTCCAGATCACCACTGTCACCCAGAACACGCTTTGTAAATGCAAACAGAATGTCCAGGCAGTGAATTCGGTCTCCACTCACCATGGGCAGGTCCATGGCAATGAGTTCTATTGTGTTGGGCTTAGGCACCCGTAGGGGGTGCTCTAGAGTGTCAGCAAAGTCACCGAGCTTGGCAAAGGTGATAAACTGCGATGCTGTGGGATCAAACTTCTCCCAGATCTCATAGAAAGACTCAAAGTCGTCTTCGCACAGCGGATCAGCACTTTCCTCCGTCGCCACGCTAAAGTTTTCCAGGATAATGGCGATGTACATATTTACCACAATCAGAAAAGATACAATGATATACATGACAAAGAAGAAGATGCCCACTGAAGGATTTCCACAGTTACCCTTCACCGAGGTACCCGGGTTCTCCTTGTCAGGATCACAGTCGGGATAATAGTTGAGAATGGGAGCCAACAGGCCATCCCAACCTGCCGAGGTGGTTATCATGAACAGAATAATCATGCTGTTTCCAAACGTCTCAAAATTGTACATGTCATCTATGCCCGATTCCCGCTTGACATAGGCAAAGTTAGACATGCCAAAGATGGAGAAAATGAACATGACCAGGAAGAGCAGCAAGCCGATGTTGAAAAGGGCAGGCAGTGACATCATCAAGGCAAACAGTAAAGTCCGGATGCCTTTGGCCCCTTTGATCAGACGCAGGATACGACCGATTCGAGCCAAGCGAATAACCCTGAACAGCGTTGGCGACACAAAGTACTTCTCAATCAGTTCAGCCAGGAACATACCTAGAGCAGAAGGAGAAAAATGAGCAGAGGCACCAGCACTATATAAAATCATACACAGACACAAGGTCCAGTGACTTACCAACTATAGACAGAATGACCACAACACAATCAAAGATATTCCAACCATTGGTGAAATAGTAATGGCGCAGGGCAAAGAGCTTGAGGACAAATTCAGATGTGAAGACCACGATGAAGATGAAGTTCACCCAGTACAGAATATTCTCCGTCTCTTCTGACTGATCATCTGTTTCTACCATCATGGTCACCATGTTCAGACAGATGAGGATCATGATGGAGATGTCAAAGACTTGCTGTGTCACGAAGTCAAACACCATTCCCTGGACCTTGTTCTAAATGACCAATGGTTAAAATGATTAATCACACTGCGATTGGTTGCTTCCTGTGATATTACATGCTCAGTCTATGGATGTGCACTACCTGAGGTCTCGGTATGGGTTTTTGTGGTTTCTTTGAACCAAGTTTCTTCATTGCATTGTAGTATTTCTTCTGTTCTTCTGTCATGAAAATATCCTGACCCCCGAAGTATAGGAACAGACAACATTTGGTTACAATCACTATAACATCTGAGATGGTGTACAAGTCACAAAACAAAACAGCAAGCAGTCGAATGATTCGAGAATGAAGACAGAGAAGATCCTTATCTTTTTCTTTTGCTGGTTGAAGTTGTCGATGATCACACCAATAAACAGGTTGAGAGTGAAGAACGAGCCGAAAATAATAAAGATGACAAAGTAAATGTACATATAGATGTTGTCCTCATACAGAGGCTGGTCTTCCACCTGCGGTCGTAGAAGAACAAATGACACCGAATGAGTTGGCACTGAATTCTACCATTATTCTCAAAAACATACCAATGTCCCTATTCATACCTTTCTCGAGTCAACAGCTGCGTACATGATGTCCATCCAACCTTTGAATGTAGCCTGAGATCAAATAAAAACAAAATCCATTAGTTTATTAGGATTAGATCCAGGATCCTCAGTGTGAACTCATTTCAATGTGCATTTCTACGTTTCTTAGGTGTTTGTGCACGTGGTTCCCCGAGATGGACCTGTGCTCTTGACAAAGTGTATCGCTTCTTCACACCCAGGGTTCCTGAGAAATTTCTATAGTGACTTTCCAGATGCCAGAGACCAATTCCACCCCAAACCATTAGAGAAGCAGGCTTTTGGACTTTTTGGACAAGATGACACGACATCCAATGTTCTCAATGTTCCTGACATTTGGATTCTTCTTTTCATGACATGTGCAGAGGAGGGACAGTAGGAGGATGTTAGGGATGGAGCTGCCAGACAGAAGACAAAGAGGAAGACCAAAGAGGAGATATATAGATGTGGTCCATGTGGACATGCAGGTAGTAGAAGAGGTAGAGGACAGAGTGAGGTAGAAGAGATTGACTCGCTGTGAGATGCGACCCCTGATAAAGAGAGTGGCCGAAAGATGAAGAAGAAGCTAGAACTTACACGGCATACGATTTGTGTGTGTCCGTGGACTGCTCCCGGTAAATTACCCCAGGGTGTATTTATGTACTGTATGTGGACATGGTTTCATGGGATTTTCTGGTCTACCTGCCCAAATGTATCCCCATTACCCAAGAGCGACCCTGTGGATTGTTTAAAAACCTAAAGACGAAGACGAGTAAATGTCCACATACGACACATCTCCCTAAAGAGACGTATTCTTAGAGTCCAAACCCTGCCACGTAATGACGAACGTGACAATACTGCAAATACTCATTTCTACTGGGAGTGGCACGGACGAAGATTCTTACCACTTGGAGCAGAGCCAGATATCCAGCGCCCACGTTGTCAAAATTGATCTTGACATTTTTCCAACGCACTTCAGTGAAGTTTTCATTGATGAGCGCATAGCACTGCGTCCTGTTGTTCACTTCGTCCGGCGTAAAGTATTCCTCGGACGTCTCGTTGAAGCAGTAGTAATACTTCCCCGCAAACAGGTTGACGCCCATGATACTGAAAATCAGCCAAAAGATGAGGCAAACCAGCAACACATTCATAATGGAAGGGATGGCACCCACCAATGCGTTGACTACAACCTAGAGCAAGAGTGGGAGAGATGATGCAATGACGCGTGAAGATCCAGAAACCGTACACACACAGGTTATATAGTCATCATAATAACAACCTCCATCTATATTCATACTGTAAATACGTGCAGTGTCGTAGTTGTATGGCTCTCTCTAATCGTACGCACAGTGCAGTAGCAGTGTACCCAATCGTACGCACAGTGCAGTAGCAGTGTACCCAATCGTACACACAGTGCAGTAGCAGTGTACCCAATCATACACACAGTGCAATAGCAGTGTACCCAATCGTACGCACAGTGCAGTAGCAGTGTACCCAAGGCAAAGTTAACCCTTTCATGCATAATATCGGTTGATGATTTAAGGCGGGATTCGTGTTATTGTTCTCGCCAATCTGGTCACCTGCTAATTCCCAAAAAGGAGGTGAAGGATAACATGTGATTCGTCTGAGACAGATAACGCTAGCAACATTGCGCTTATTCAGCTAGCGCTGCATCACACAGCGCGCAACAAACCGATCGTAAAAGTGATCTGCCACCTTCATGACATCACAGATCACAGCACATGTGATTGCTCAGATGGTACCTCGTAATGCCATCACTCCCAGAAATCATGGCTAATTCTGACCACGGGAATGAATAAAGCTTTCTGAATCTGAACATGTGATTTCGGGTAATCGCTAACTTAAGGGCTTGGATCCTCTTAAAGGTGCGGCGACTCTGGAAATTTCTGTGTAGCGTTTGCATGTTCTCCGTGTTCTCTCAAGTTTTCTCTGGGTTCTCTAGTTTCCTCCCGCATTAGAAAGACATGTATGATAGATTAATTGGTGCCTACAAATTTCCCGTTAGTGTGTGTATGTGAATGCGCCCTATGATGAACTGGCTCCTTGTCTAGGGTTTTTCCTGTCCTCACGGCCAGAGTCGGGCAGCGGGTGGGCACCGGCTTTCCCGTGACCCTAAAACTAGAATTAAGCGGGTATAGAAAATAAATGAACGAGTAATTGAGTGCTCCGGTTTCGTCCCTCATTCCAAATACATGCATGTTATGTCAACCGGTTTCTTGAAAGTGGCCCTTAGTGTGTGAATGTTTGTGTGTGTGTTCTACAATGGATTGCCACCCTGTCTAGGGTTGTTCCTGCCCTTGCATTCAGAGTTACTGGGTGGGCAGCGGCTATCCTGTGCCCCTTTGTAAATAAAATAAATAAATGAATAAATATTATATTTAAATAAGATATTTACCACATGGTAAATCACAGTAATGTTATAAGATAAGGGGATTGGACGACCTCCATTCATTGGTGTCCCACAATGTCCCACACAATCATAGTCTTTGTCCCACATTTGATGAATCGGAATCTTTTCACCCTAAAAGTGTCTGCATATGTTTTTATATAGTGATTATACATGAAAGGGTGAGCAATGTCTTCACATGTGATTTTATCGTGCGTTCTCAATTAAGAATTGTGATGAAGGATTTTAGAAGTAGGACGATGAGTATTAAAATTACCCGCCATACAATTAGACAGCACAAACATACTCTAATATACACCCACAAAACATGACTACACTGATCATAATGTCCCGAATTATCCCCTTCCACCCACAGCCCGGGTTAGAGATGCCCTCCACCAGTGATTAGCGAGGAGCAGAGTATTTTGTGGACACCCGCAACTCTCTGGGGCAGGCAGCTGAGCATGCATGTGATTTTTATCCAGATTCCACAGTGAGCCATATTCCCTCCTTACACACGAAATTGTCCTGCTGTGGAACGCTCAGATTCTCCTGGCAAATATGGGGCACCGTCTCTCCATCTGCTATCACACATAGTGACACGTGATGCAGGGAATTTATGGGACGAAACCTTGTCTTGACCGTCCCCTTGACCAAATTAGTGTTACTTTATCAGCTGGGATTGAGACGGTGAATTCGTCAGGAGAATCGATGACATCTTTGAATTTAGAATACGATTAAATGTCACATGGACGCTGCGGTATTTCATGGCATTAAACACGGGTTTAAAAGTGAGGGAAAATGGCTTTCAGAAGTGCATATGGTGCATTGGAAATAAAACTGGACATGCGTGTTACATGGCATCATTGTGCAAACAGTGTTAAAATCAATATATAAATGAATCAGGAGAGGCACCAGCACAGAGAGATTTACATGTGTGTATAATCACAAGCGTCAACTTAGATCCCACAGTTGTAGTTGGGCGTCAATGATCGGTGATTAGTCTGAGATAAACTGGAGATTAATCACAGCTCAGACCAAAACTAGCAGATTTGTCCATAAATGTGTATTTATCTTACATTTCCAAAAGTATTCGCTCACCCATCCAAATGATCAGAATCAGGTGTTCCAGTCACTTCCATAGACACAGGTGTATGAATGCTTCAGCATACCAAGACATTTTGGACAATTCCATTCTCCCAACTTTGTGGGAACAGTTT
>JAOUQV010000015.1:2133277-2148853 GCA_028565295.1 Aspidoras spilotus | reverse complement strand
CTCCTAAACCTTGTGGACAGTCTTCCCAGAAGAGTTGAAGCTGTTCTAGCTGTAAAGAGACCGACGTCATATTGAACACTATGGATTAGCTCATGAGAGTCAGGGCAGGTGAGCGAATACTTTTGGAAATATAGTCTATGTTATGAATTTTTCAGTTCCAATTAATTTTCATAAATTCTTTCAACATTTGTATTAAATACATACATTTTCCAACTCAAATCAATTCCCTAATGCAACCGTTAATCTTTGATTTTTAACAGTTTAGTGTTAAACTACACACCTTCCTGGACATGTCCTGATCCTCAATGATGCCCAACTCCCTGCCTGTAGCCTGGGCAATCCTCTTTCCCGCCACCAAGTTCCCCACCATGATGGAGGCTGGTCCTACTCCCACTGTTAAAGACAAAATGACACACAGCTTGTACACAATCTTTCCAAAATTGTAAGGATACACATATGGAGCCATGATAATGTTCCCAAATACATTTGAGACTGTCTGTTACCGGGTTGTTTTTGCCGGGGTTTGGGCAGATTTGTCACACAGGTGTGAGGGCACATGAGGATGTTGCAGGGGTGCAGAGTGCCCTCTACAAAGCAGTGCTTTGTTTCAGAAACATGAATGCCACCCAGAGGAGTCTTGGGCAAAGTGTTGGCTGGGACTAATGCTAAACAGTACAAGCCAACTTGATGGATGGTGTCAATAGCCTGAAAAATTTAAACAATGAGAATATAGTTATGGAGAGCACTTTACATTTAAATATAATATTTATTAAATATATATAATATAATTATAATCTCTTTATTAGCTGAGAATTAACACCTGTAGCACTCGACTCATCCACTGGAAGCTGTCCTCCTCATTGGCATCTGGCCTCTGCTCAGCCACAATCACAATCCTCTCATCATAGAATACTGTGACTGAGAACACTGCAATCCTGTAGCAAACACACACACAGAAGCAGCTTTGAGAACTCTCAGAGGATTGTTTGGCATTTAACAGGGGTGGCACAGCGGGACACCTCACTCACCTTCCTCTGTAGACAGTTTTTACCGGCTCTACAGCCAACGCTGTCGCCACCAAGTCATCTGCGTTATGTCGGCGTCCACTGACCATCAGCAGTCCTTCAGTTCTCCCAACGACAAACACCAGACTGCCCTGAAAAACAAAGATTCCCAATCAAAACTACAACACATTTTCAAAACAAGCCAATTTCATACCAGAGTCAGTTATTTCGTACCGGACCAACGAAGCCCAACAGTCCTGTACGGGTGAAAGTTGTTTCTCCTATGGGAGTTCCACCGGAGTTTACAGGTATCACCTTAAAAGTGCAAAAACAACTGACATTCAGGAACACGCTCTATATTTTAAAACATCTTCGGTGCGAATGTTGAAGAATAAATGTGCCCACCTCAAATGTGTTTTTAGTCACCCCAGGTAAGCCATAGTACATGGTGCCACCGGCCCGGGAGTTCAGCACAATCTCGCCAATCTCATCTGTTTTACACAGCATCGGCGGCCCCTCGGGTTTGACTATACACATAAGAGCTGAAAGACGCAGAAGGAAAAGTAGTCAGGACATTAAAGCAATATGAATTTCTATTATTAACTCAACATTGTTTAATTTACTGACTGTAGCGCACACGAACATTACTACTGAAGTACAGTCCAGAAAGTTCTCCATTTCCTCTTCAATTATTACACTAATGGCTGTTTCAAAGCAACGTTTAAATCTACTACATGTACCATAAATTCTGGAGATACACTGATTGATCATGGAAATCACAAACGTCGTGTCCTTCGGGACGAAGAAGAAAGGACTGTCCGGATTATGAACGTTAATGCCATTTCCCATTAATCCCATTAATGATGAAAGGTACATACAGGTCTTGGCGGAACATGCTGCAAGTAACGTGTTTTTCAGGGACGTCCTGATTATTTCAGTAAGACATTGACAAGACACGTGTCAAAACAGCGTGGCTTTGTAGTAAAAGAGTGCGGGTACTAGACTGGTCTGCCTGCAGTGCAGACTCGTCTCCTATGGATAATGTGTGGCGCATTATGATGCCCAAAATACGCCAGCGGTGACCCCGGAGTGTTGCGTAACTTGAAGTTGAAGATCAATCAAGAATGTGAGAGAATTCCCGCAATTCCGGCGATTGTCGTCAGTTCACAGATAATTACTGAGTGTTGTTAAAATGAAGGGTGATGATGTAACACGGTAGTAAACGCGACCCTGCCCCAACTCTTTTGGAACGTGTTGCAGGAATAAAATTATATACGAGTGAATATTTGTAAAAACAATAAAGTATAATATAAATATAAAGTCTATTGTTTTTACAAATATTCACTCGTATTCAATTTGATTCCTGCAACACGTTCTTTGTAGTGAATTACAATAAATAAGTTGAAAAAGATTGTATTTAAACTGAACACATACACACACACACACACACACAGATGAGAAGAGTACATATGCCTGGAGAGGTAAGCATCCTGCATAGTGCCCGGGGAGCAACTAGGGGCTAGGTGCCTTGCCCAATGGCACTTCAACCATGACGCTGGTACAAACCGGGAATCTTACGCCTACAACTTTAGTTTTTTTGTTGCTTTAAACTTCATTGGAATTGGGTTTGTACAATGATCAAGTGTGGTGTGTGGTGTGTGTGGTGTGTGTGTTCTTACCTCCAGGCATCACATGCCCCACATCCTGCACAGTCAAAGCGGAATTCTTATCCTCTGTGTTAACACGGATCACTCCATGACTCAGTCCTCCCATAGACAGGACGGCTCTAGCAGGGAGTGGCGCACCAGGGACACCCGGCCTACACACAAACACACACACACACAAACACACACACACACACAAACACACACACAGAGTGCTTAGAGACTGATGAGTGAAGTGTTACCTTTAGGCATAACGTTGACCTCACATACCTGCGTATGGCTACAGTCAGGGCCTCAGGTGAAGAAGCACAGGGACAAATCACCTCAGGCTTTAATCCGTGAGTCTGGAAGACGTTCAGGAAGGCATCACATGACGACACGGACCCTAACACACATACAGACACAAGCTTTAAGTGTGAAGAATAATGTTGAGAAGTTTGCTTATGAAAATGTAAATGATTAGCTTTCTCACAAGGATTAGCACCATCCGCTACGATGAGCATGCGCAGGGAGGACAGGTTGGTGTCTTTTTGGTCTCGATGAGCCATCATAGCCCAGTGAAGATCCCGACACTTCACCAGGGCTACACGGGCTGTGTGCACAAGCACAAACACACACATACACATATATATATATATATAATTATATATAAATAATACTCAACAACAACAAACTTTATTTAATACAATGACATTTATTTATTAATATATCTTTAATAAAACTCGTGCGGTGCAGCTGGTGTAAAATATTGATGCTATTCTGTTCATGTATTCATTACTCTTATACAGAAAGATGTTATATGACTTGAACAACATTGGTTGTGATTGATGTGATTTATTATTTTAAAGACCCACTTATTTATTTATATTTAAAGGTCATCTTCAGCACCCGTGTCTAATCTAATGACAGGAGCACGGACACACACTCATACACAAGTCAATGACAATTTAGCATTTCCAATTTACCTAGCATGCATGTCTTTGAACTGTGGAAGGAAACTGGATCACCCTGAGAAAACCCATGTGAACACAGGGAGAACATGCAAACTGCGCACAGAAATACCCAGGTCGAACCCGGGTCCTCTTGCTGTGAGGCCACAGCACTATCCACTGTGCCGCAATTGATCCAATTGTTATTGCTGAAGGAATGAAACAGCAGGTCAACTCAGCATCTCTGAAATGTACTGGACAAGTGTCCATTTCTATGGACACCCCAGCTCACAACATACAGGAAATAAAGGATCTGCTGCTAATGTCTTAGGCACAACGTCCAGGATGTTGTTAGAATCCATGTTTGGAGAGATCAGAACATTTTAGTGTTTAATGAAATTACAAAACATCATACAGGGTAAAGATGATATCCCAACCTTTGCTGACATGGACTCGCTGTACCCAGGAGAGGGGACACGCCTTCATGACAGCGTAGGGAACACTGATGGTGTGAATCCGGTTCATCACACTCTGTAGAGGAAAAAGCAGAAGCTTATGGTTTGGATCATCTCTCATACAGCAGTCAGATCACATGTACTGAACACGTGTGTTTTAACACGAGATCAAAGAAAACTCACACTCAGGACCCCATGCCACAGGCCCATGTCTTTCTTGAAATCCAAAACATTGACCAGTGTCTCTCCTAAATCCATGGACAGAGACAAATACATGTTAATGCAGTAGAATAGAATTTAATTATTGTCACTATACACACGTACAATCATTCACTTCCTATACCCGTGTAGTTTTAGAGTCACGGGGAAGCCAGTGCCCACCCGGAAACTCTGCACACGAGGGCAGAAACAACCCTAGACAGGGAGCACACAGGGCGCACACAATCACACAAACACTTACGGGCAATTTAGAGACATCAATTAACCTATAACGCATGTCTTTGGAATGCAGGAGGAAACTGAAGCACCCGGAGAAAACCCACGCAAACATAGAGAGAACATGCAAACCCCACACAGAAATTTCCCAAGTCGTCCCAACCGGGCTCAAACCCGGGATCTTCTTGCTGTGATGTCACCGTGCCGCCCTGAGTACAATTAGATCAAAGCAAAGAAACATGATGTTAAATGGTGTTATACACAGTGTGATGTAAAGTGTGGGTTATTGAACTTTATTGAATATTGCTCAGTAGTGGTGTTGAGATGCAGTGAGAAATGGACGTGGACAGTGAGAGTAGTGGTACTGCCCGAAATACAGGCGGCGCACAGTGATGGAATTGTAGAGTATTATCAATAATTGTAAATATTGAGGAGTAGGTTGAGAAAAGAAAGTCCAAGGGTTGGGGGTTTGACTGAAGTCAGTACACGTGTGATCTATGGTCTGTTAGTCTTGGGTATGATGCCCCTGTGGTGCCTCCCAGAGGGTAACGAGTCAAACAGTTCAAAGCCAGGGTTGCTTTGATGTCTCTCTGCTGCGGCACCAAGAGGTCTAAATGTCCATCAGGGCAGCCAATAATCTTCTGTCCCGTCTTTACTGCCCCTCCCTCTCTGTGATAAACTGTCAGTAGGCTCTTGATGGACTGGACGGTCAGTAGAATTCAACACATTAGCTTTCTGCTTCTGAGCCTTTTTGATGGCCGCTGTGATGTCGTCTGTCCAGGAGATGTCAGCAGAGATAAAGACACAGAGAAACCAGACTCACTGTTGACGTAAAGGGGGGGGGCTAGTTCTGTGACACGCTTCCTGAAGTCGACAATGAGCTCTTGGGTTTTCTTGGTGTCAGATTATTCTCTGAACTCCAGGCTGCCAACTTCAGAACCTCCTCTCCATCGCCCTCCGAGATGAATCTGACCACGAGATTGTCCAATTTGTTGATGAGAATTTCTGGAATGATTGTAATGAAAGCTGAGCTGTAATCCAAAAAAAAGCATCCGGACTCATCTGCTGCTACAGGTGAATGTTTCCAGGTCCTGGTGTTAAAATAAGTCCCAGTCTGTCCTGTAGTTTGGAGAACGCATTATCAGGCGGAAGCCAACAAACCGGATTGAACCCGAGGTGTGTTGTATTTATGAATGGGACAAAATAGCACCTGGCAAACGCCAGGGACTTACAGCTACATACGGTGTCTTCAGGCTCTACTAAATATTAATGGAATCATTTTTGGGGGTGTCTAAATTTATGCACATTCTTGTTTTTGTGTTGAAAAGCACATAGAAATGTTTCTGTTGGACCAATAAAAATATATATTTCACTAAATAAATGATTCTGTTTCCATAAAAGTATAAAATATATGTTAAAATGAAGCTGCTGAAGTTTAAAAGCTCAAGTGGCAAAGTGATGCCATGATTTTCCTATGAGGTGCCAACTGTATCTTAGAGGATTACTGAAGGGTCATTTTTACTGAAGGGTCATTTTTACTGAAGGGTCATTTTTGACCCTAAGACCAAGTGAAATCTAAAGAATGTCCACACACAAACACAATCAATAAGTCATTTATTAATTGTCTTGTATGAGGCTGTGATCTCACACTCACCGTACCCTGTGATTAGAAAATGCTAATTTGAATGAAAATTCTTAGATAACGTGTGAAATGAAACATCGCAGTCGTCTTTGAATCATATCATAACTGTTTAAAACTGCTGGATCAGAGAGTGTGGGTGTAACGAGCTTATGTTTCTCAGACTGGTGGCAGTGATAAACTGTGATGATATAGTAATAACACGGTGATTAATGCCGTGCTGCAGAGTGACTCACCTTCACAGTAATTACAGGCTTGTGTGAGAGCCTGGCAGTGTGTCAGCATGGAGATTTTAGACACAGCCACCCCCATCACCGTGCCTTCCTTAATGGCCTTGTACTAAAACCATCAATCACAAGATTGGCATGATATAAAGGGATTACATACATGACGCGTAGTTGTACAGTCCACATGTTGCTCACATGTTCAGAATATGAGCCTCACCTCAATGTAGGCTGTGTCAGTGTTGGCAGTGGGGATGTGTGGCTGCCAGTCTTTAGAGGGTTTTGTGAGATATTTGGTGTCCGTGACGACCCATCTGAGCCGAGGCCATCCTGGGAAAGCCAAGGTAAAAAAAAAAAAACAAACACCCTCCGTCAAACTTTCCTTCAACAACCATGAGCCGCAATGTTACAGACAGACACATTTACTGCAGATACCTTTGAACTGGAGGATTTCTCCACCGGGTGTTTTCGGAAGCCCTTTAAGACAAACTTCACTGGTGAGAGCCAGACCGATTCCACAGCTCCCTAATAGAAAGCCAACTTGCTGGTTTCCTGCATCCTGTCCAACCAGTTAAATAACAGGAAACTTACTGGCCACGTATTAAAAATGGAGGTTAAATAAACTCACAAGAAAAGAAATGATCGTGACTTAAATTCTCTAAAAATCATCAACCTGAGAGAAAAATGACTAGTCTAGAGAGAAAAGAGACAAAAACAGTTTACTACAGCGTTCCCCCCACGGTTCGATTATTGCGAGATTTCCAAAAATATAAATGTAAAATATTTATTGCAGAATTTTCATTAATTCTTGGGAATTTGCGTAGTACACAATGTACAGTAGTTTATAGTTTTAATGAATTTCCATTTTAAAAAAATCACAAAATGTATAAAAATATAAAAATATTAATTCTAACAAATTAAAAGAATATTAAATCATAATAAAATACCATGTACAGTTATAGTGTCATTTATACAGTGAGTGAATACGCAGCTAAAACCGAAATGTACCCGCGACCGCTTGAGATACGCTTTACCCACGTGAGATCGTAGTGACCAACCAGAGCACACCCCTCTGATTGGCTCAGTAACTGTCGCAGGCTGTTTTTCTTTCACCATCATCTTCCCTTTCGCTTCACATCGGCATCCGATTGTTGCGCGCATGAGTAGGACGTGTTTATAAAGACTTATAGATACATATAGTGCCCCCTACTTTATGGATTTTCCTGGAACAAGGATCGTCAACGGGATAAATGAGGGAACACTGTACTAAACCTATAAATGATTAATTATGAAATGGATCAGAATGGGAATTTTCCAAGCAGAAAATGTTGGAAAGTTGTATAAAATAAAATAGGAATTCCTCCATGTCCGTCCTTTCCCGAGACCTTTCTTTACATTTGTAAAAATTTTATAATAGGACTTCTAAGATATAATTATAGTGTTCCTACCTTTTGGGACAATGGCACCTCTATTGGAACAGGAATGACTTCCGCCAACAGACACCCATAGAAAGCAACCCAGAACATACCAGGGTCGCTGTTAGGGTAGACCAGTGCCACCTAAGTGCACAAACACACCAGACATTACCAGTCTATCAGTAGAATGCGTTGTATTATGAACCAAGTATCCACTAGCATGCAGAACACCCCCCCCTTCACTTACCCGGTCTCCAGGTTTCAGCACAGGTTCGTTCTTGGTGCCCAATTTATTTAAGAGGGTGTATGCCAGCTTAAGACTACGGCTCCAGAGTTTACCTACAGCGCAAAAAGAAGCAGGATGAATTTTTCCGTAAACAATACATGGTTGAACAAAACCATCCCACACTCATGATGATACTACCGACCGTAGGTGAGCGTGTAAAGGGGTTTGCCGGTTATGTCGAGCGCTGTGAGAGCTGGACTTTTAGCTTGCGTGGAACCCCATCGTGCAAGCGCTGCTTGTAGGGCCGGGGGCCAGTTACTCACTACTCCCAGGGGTTCGCTCTTTACTGGGATCATCTGACGACCCTCAGGACGCGGGGTGTTAGGATCTGGTCGAGGAACTACGCAAAATACAGAGCACATGGGTTTAGAATAAAAACACCGCATTATAGCCGGAATATAAAGTAGTTAGTTTCTGTAATGTAACATTTTAGAAGCATGAATGATGTGAAGAATCTGATCAACTACAGTAGAAAAGAACTCATGGCATTTCGCCAGCTCTAATAACTAGCATATGTTCTGATTATATGCAAATGCAGATGACTAGCACACACATACACGTAAGCATAGTGCGCTTGAGATAATCTTTTACCCATATCAATGATAATCCACTAAGTTAATGCCACATAGGTAAAAAAAATACCTATACTTTATTGCCAAAAGTATTTGCTCACCCATACAAATGATGGGAATCAGGTGTTTCAGTCACTTCCATGGGCACAGGTGTGTGTATAAAATCAAGCACCTGGGCACATGCAGACTGTTTTTACAATATTTGTGAAAGAATGTGTCGCTCTCAGGAGCTCAGTGAATTCCAGCATGGAACTATGATAGGATGATCCACTCTTCACGTCCCGATCCACTCTTCACGTCACCGATCCACTCTTCACGTCACCGATCCACTCGTCACGTCACCGATCCACTCTTCACGTCACCGATCCACTCTTCACGTCCCGATCCACTCTTCACGTCCCGATCCACTCTTCACGTCACCGATCCACTCTTCACGTCCCGATCCACTCTTCATGTTCCGATCCACTCTTCACGTCCCGATCCACTCTTCACGTCACCGATCCACTCTTCACGTCACCGATCCACACTTCACGTCCCGATCCACTCTCCATGTTCCGATCCACTCTTCATGTTATGATTTAGAATATATTGTACAATGTTCCCACATTCATGGAAATACTAAAGATTCTGCACTGCATAAACATCCCTACTGTAAACAAGACAAATATTTTTTTATTTATTCAAAATGTCTTATGGGCGGCACGGTGGCACAGTAAATAGTCCTGTGGGCTCACAGCAAGAAGACCCCGTCCCGGGTGGGGCAACTTGGAAATTTCTCACCGTGTTCGCACGGGTTTCCCCTCTGGGTCCTTCAGCTTCCTCCCACATTCTAAAGACATGTATGATAAGTCAATTGGAGTCTCTTTACTGCCTGTTAGTGTGTGAATGTGTGTGTGTGTGTGCCCTATTATGGATTGGCACCCTGTCTAGGGTTGTTCCTGCCCTGGTGCCCAGAGTTGCCGTGACTTTGAACTAGGATTAAGAGGGTGTAGAAAATAAATAAATGAAAATGATACTGGGCAAAAAAATCTGCCAATGGGGAAAAGTAATTTTTACTCGACTAGGATTTTTAAAACTGGAATAAATTTTAAACATAAAAGGTGTTTTTTCTTAAGCAAAAGATGTTGCAGATGAAATAAAAGAATAAAATAAGAATAGACTGAAACAAGTATTTTTTACTTTCTAGAAATATCTTTTTTGCCGTGTGATCTTTTACCCGTGATTTTAAACACAGCTTCATATGCAGTAATAGTAATCATGCATGGTGTGTGTGTGTGTGTGTGTGTGTGTGTGTCCTATATATACACCGAAGAGCCAAAAGTATTTGTACACCTGACTATTAAACCCATATCTTTGCCCTTTGTCACAATTTCTACAGAGAAACTGAAACACAATTATAATCACAGATTCCCAACAGACAACAAAAAAAACCCATATTGACCCATTGCTTATTGATTTAGGACGAAATGTCCAATGATCACGATCCACATACTTTTGGCTATATCGTGTAGTAGTGTATGCCATGATGGGAACACGTGGACCGACTTAAAATCTTTACTACCTTCCACAATGTGCTCAGCATCATCCAGGAAGAATTCGCTGAGTGGAGGACGTTTGGGTCTCTTCAGAGTGTTGAGAAGCTGCTGGATCTTGGTGGAGACTCTGCTGTGCACTGGAACACCTACAGACATTTACACACACACACACACACACACAGATCTATGTATTTTTACAGGATGGCAGAATCAGCACACGCATGTTAGAGGAAACAGTTTTACAGGACACATCATGTGAGTCACAAATTGTAACATCAGGAACACAAACACACACACACACACACACACACACAACATTAAACAAAGACAGGAGTCACGGCACTGAACTCTTGCCACGGTACCTTTTCCTACAGTCAGAAAAGCGACCCCATGATGGATGAAAAAAAGTTAAATAAAGGTTAATTCTTTATCGACATTAATGTAAATAACATATATCTTATAAACGCTTCACTTTGGCAGCACAGTGGTGCAGTGTTAGTGACATCACCTCACAGCAAGAAGGACCTGGGTTCAATCCCCAAATGGAGCGACCTGGGAAATTTCTGTATGTGCATGTCCTCCCTAAGTTTGTCTTTAAAAATTAGAGACGTCCTAGACTTGCGGTTAAGGACCCAGGTTCGATTTCCGGTACTGCCAAGTCGATAAATGGCTGAAGTGCCCTTGGGCAAGGCACCTAACTGCCCGCTGTTGAAAATGATGTATCTTGCTTTTTTGAAAGCCGATTAAAATAAATTCTATTTTAGGCAGAATTTAGATAGATAGCATGGAACTGTGGTGCAGTGGGTAGTGCTGTCCCCTCTTAGCAAGAAGGACCTGGGTTCAAAGACATGCATACTAGATGAATTGGAGAAACTAAATTGGAAGGGCATTCGGCTTAAAAAAAGTGTGCCAGGTCAACAATACGAGTGACCCGCTGTGGCAGGGAAAAGCCAAAAGACGGTAATTAATATTTAATTTAGAATTTAATTTAATAATTCTCTCCCTCTCTCTCTCTCTCTCCCTCTCCCTCTCGTATGTGGCCTCACCCAGTCATTTCATGGTTATTTCCTGGTACAGAATAGAATCAACCATAACATTTTTAAATTAGTTATTAAATGTGTGTGTAATTTGCTCGTTCATCCTGTGTTTGTGTAGGTTGTTATCTGGGAATTCCAGTTTCCTCTCACATTCCAAAAACATGCACGTTAGGTTAATTGGTGGCCCTTAGTGTGTGAATGTGTGTGCCCTACAATGGAGTGGCACCCAGTCTACTGTTGTTCCTGCACCTATTAACTAAAATGCAGTGTATACTACAAGCTGTAGAGCACAGACAGGGCTGTGTAGATTAGTGTGTGTGGATTAGTGTGTGTAGATTAGTGTGTGTAGATTAGTGTGTGTAGATTAGTGTGTGTAGATTAGTGTGTGTAGATTAGTGTGTGTGGATTAGTGTGTGTAGATTAGTGTGTGTGGATTAGTGTGTGTGGATTAGTGTGTGTAGATTAGTGTGTGTATTCTCACCATCTGCAGTTTCCATCATGCTGGAGCGGTTAGTGCCGCGACTCACACCCTTCACTGCGGGACTGGAGCTCGCTTCCACCAGCGAGTTTCTGTTCTGAGGGATGGAGGAGGTGACGTCGGGAGGAACGTTGCTGCTCTCTGCATTAGGACACAACAGAGTATCATGATTATATCTGTGTATATGATACGGTGTATAAGAGCAACATTGATCAACAGATTCCTAAATATTAGGAACATACACAAGTTACTCAATTAAATTATTAACATGAATATTAAAGTCAAATTTGTGAAATTATCCTTAATTGCAATTAAAGCTATTAATTATTTTTAATAAGATCTGACCAGGCCCACGTCTCCATGCAGATCTTAGGGCATCTCTTGTGGACTTTGATCTTCCACAAGTTTTCGGTTGGGTAAAGGTCAGGAGAGTGACAAGGCCACTGCAACACCTTAATCTTATCCCTCGTAAACCAGGCTTTGGTTATCCTGGCCGTGTGCTTGCGATCGTTGTCCTGTTGGAAGATGATCTTTAATAAAGAAGTGGAGGTTTTTGGCTAAAATCTCCAGGTAGGCTGTGCTATCCATCTTCCCATGGATGCAGTCCAGATGGCCAGGCCCCCTGAGAAGCAACCCCACAGCATGATGCTGCCACCACCACGTTTGAGAGTATGTATGATATTCCTGAGGTTGTATGCAGTGCCATCCTTTCACCAAATGCTCCGGGTGAGACCTTAATCTTGAAACTTGAACCAGTCTGCCTCAGAGTTCTCCAAGTGATAATGAGCAAACTTTAGACAGGACTGGACAAGACGTACTTCACAGGCTCGCCTGAAACGGAGACCACTGCGGTGGAGTATGTTACTTATGGTAATTATTAAACCAAATGTGCCCACATCTTCCTGGAGCTCCCTCCTCGTTGTCCTTGTCTTGACCATTCAGACAAGCCTGGCCTCTACACAAGAGGAAACTTTAAAGGGCTGTCCAGGTCATGGAAGGTTAACAGTAGTTCAATAAGTCTTCCAATTCCCAATAATGATTCCAACAGAGGAGACAGCTAGGCCCAACTCTTTGGAAAGGGTTTTGTGCCCTTTGCCAGCCTTGTGACCCGCCATATTTGTCTCTGATGGCGTTGGAATGCTCCTTAGTCGTCCACTATTGTAGCAACGTCCACATAAGATGTTATTATGAACCCTCATCAAGACAATAGTCCATTATTAGTATAAATCATGATGATGTAATGATCTGACAGTTTCACGTTGTCTCTTTGTAAATAACCCGCATCACTTTAACGCAGTCAGGGAAAATTTTATCCAATTTCTTTTCCAGTTGTCCCACAATCAACATGCTGTCCTACACCCCGTCCCTACAAAATATGCAAACAGTGCTGTCGTACCTATGCGAGTGTGTGCGAGTACGTCTGCCAGCGCATTCTGGATGTGGTTCTTGCTGCCGTCCCCGTGTGACAGAGTGGACGATGCCGAGGATGAAGTGGACGATCCCTGGATAGAGCGATTGATCCAAAACTCGGAATTCTGCAGACTCTGAGCGAGAACTGCACTCACTGCAGCCTGACGTCTGCGCAAAGACCCTTCATCCTCCGACGCAGAAGATGTGTCTGAATACACACACACACAAACACACACACAAACACACACACAAACACACACACTTTATTCTGTTAAAAAATACACTCAATGATATGAACGGTCTCAAACTAAATCAGTAAATCAATAAGGATTGGATGAGATTCTTTTATTAGATCATACTGTAATTAGATTGCACGCGAGTCATTAAATTAATAGCATTGGCATGAACACATGGGCATCACTTAATTTACAAGCGCTGTATAAACACACGGGCATTAACAAGCCTAGGGGTTTGTATTCTGCAAAGTGTAAACAAGCTCAAACCCTGACACTCGTCTCTGGCATGCAGCATCTTCTCAAGCGACAGAAGGCTAGTGGGAGCAAGATCGCTACTCACCAGGAGGGGTGCAGTTCTCCATAGCAGCATGGACGAAGGCAGATCGACGCTTAGTGGGCATGGGCAGTGCCATCTTCTGCTCTTTATGCTTGGCTAGAGCTGCCTGTACTGCTTCTGTGTGGATGTCTGAAATGGAGAGTGATGAAGCATATTAGAGAGAATCACTGCGAGAAGCAGAAGGTGATACGAGAACGGAGGAGAGAGTGAATATCACATTTCCATTCGCTGTACCGGTCTTGTGTTTAGTGAGGGTCAGAGGTCAAGATAAAGCTGCGCAGAATCGGTCACTGTCCATCTCTAAGCTTCAGTCTCAAGTGTTTTATGTACAAAAGCAGACAGGCAGTACCTGATCTGTAACGGTCATCACGGGTTCCCCCGCTGCGGTGTGACCGGTGTTGCCGTGGAGGAGCAGAGGGCCCGGCATCTGGGCTGGGAGACGAGTCGACGCCAGGACCTGGAGTTAGGTGGACACTCTTTAGGCCCGGATCCACATCTATACAAATGAAAACACAACATTACCTTGAGAACAGAAATCTACTCAAAAAAAAAAGGCAAACGCTAAAATTAACTTTGGGGTGTTTTGGAGGAAAACAGCAAAACAGTAATGTTCATATAAACGGATAATTGTAGATTAAATATCGACACACACACACACACACACACAAATGCAGCATGACAACACATAGACTAAACCTGGTGCAAGCATGGGGAGCAACTGGGGGTTAGGTGTCTCGCCCAAGGGCAGCGTTTTGTTGCTACTGAGAATCGAACCAGGGCCCCCACAACGATGTTTATGTAAAGGCGAGTGATTTACACATTTTTTTTTTTTTTTATCCAGTAAGGCTTTTTCAAAACTATATTAATATCCAATCCACTTCCAGTAAGTGTTAGCCTGCTACATAGAGCATAAATTGAGTTACATCACTTCCTGTGTGAATGAGTCAGAGTTACTAGCAGAATGAAAGATGATGCAATGGCACAAAACTGACCCAAACACAGCAGGTTCATCTGCTTCATTTCCTCCTTGGTTTCCTATTGAGGTTTGGTGCACACTTCCATGTGCACTGAGGAACGGGCAGGAGAACGGGTTGGCAAATGACTTAAAGCACACGATGGGTATGTTTTATAACTGCTCGTTCTATTTGGTACGAGTCGATGAGATAAACAAATATTTAAGTACTTATAAAAACAAGTTTTTTTGGGGTTGGACAAGTCTGTGCATGCCTTAAACATGTAATCTCAACATTTGCCACTAGGGGGCAGAAAGAAGCTACAGATTTGTACATTAAGTCTAAAGGAAGGTTTGTAAACATAATGATCACAGTTTCAAATGCAGCGGCATCTTTAAACTTAAACCTTTCTAGAAATAAATTATTCTAATTTATTCATTAATCAGATATACAGGGGTTAGACAATGAAACTGGAACACTTGTCATTTTAGTGTGGAAGGTTCATGGCTAAATTGAACAAACCTGGTGTCCAATCTTCATTAATTGAAAGTGAAAGTGATACATGTTGCCACTATGTTTTACACACAGCTGAATTGGTCCTCTGCATTTAACCCAGATCCGTGCAGTGAAACACACACAAACACACACAGGTGAAGTGAGCACACGTGCCCGGAGGAGTGAGCAGCCAGCACAGCGCTCAGGGAGCAACTGGGGGTGAGGTGCCTTGCCCAAGGGCACTTCAGCCATGACTTGTCGGTACTTGGAATCAAACCAGGGACCTTTCGGTCACAAAGCTGGTTCCTTAACCACAAGCCTACGACTGCCCCATATTGTTTCATTAACTGCACATTGCACCAGTAAGACAGAGTGTGAAGGTACAATTATCAGGGTCACAGTTTTGCTCAAAATATTGCAATGCACACAACATTATGTGAGACATACCAGAGTTCAAAAGAGGACAAATTGT
>JAOUQV010000015.1:2120948-2133177 GCA_028565295.1 Aspidoras spilotus | reverse complement strand
AGTCTTCCCAGAAGAGTTGAAGCTGTTCTAGCTGCAAAGGGACCGACGTCATATTGAACCCTATGGATTAGATCATAAGT
This sequence comes from Aspidoras spilotus, assembly GCA_028565295.1. Taxonomy (NCBI): domain Eukaryota; kingdom Metazoa; phylum Chordata; class Actinopteri; order Siluriformes; family Callichthyidae; genus Aspidoras; species Aspidoras spilotus. The sequence goes on along the minus strand of JAOUQV010000015.1, from coordinate 2,133,097 downwards.
GAGTCAAGGCAGGTGAGCGAATACTTTTGGAAATATAGTGCATGTAACACATTGTATGTACCTGTGCATACTTCTCTAAATGTATGTTGCTCAGTTTTATTATAATTATAATAAATATTTATTATAATATTTTATTTCATATTTAACTGCTGTTGAGAGATAGTACTTTACTTCTTGTTCTTCTTTAGTGATGAAGGACAGTAAATCGTCCTGAAGCTTGAATTAAGGCAATATGGGTGTTGCAAACACATTGTTCTTCGATTTATTAAAATTATTATTATTATTATTATTATTAATCACTTGCTTCAACCAAGGAACGTAGAATACCACCTTTATTGAAAGTATGATACCAAGAATCAAGGCAGATCTCTGGGTAAAAGCGGTACGGTAGTTCTAGTAAGGTGTACGCAATAAAGTGGTCAGTGAGTGTATATGTATCAACCAAATGTGGCACATTCTCAGGAAAAACTGTGCCCACTTTACTGTTTCAGCTTAAATATTTTTTAAATCCCTGCAAATCAGAATCACATGGTTCGAGTGTGCACCGAAAACTCTGTATAAAGTTTAGCACAAATCATGTTACACAGTGTTGGAATGCTTTCTATGTATTCCAGCTTCACACACACACACACACACACACACGCAGCTTTACAGGACATGGCTGTTTGAAACCTTGTGTTTCTGTAAATGAAGCTATTCAGCTCCAGCTGTGCGTCTAGTTTGTATTCATACTCTCGAGTCAAGAGACTTTTTTTAATTTCTGCAAAAATTAAAGTGGGCGGGTCCCGGAAACAAACAATTACATAAGATTAATTGTTCCACTTGAAGAAATTGGGTTTCGTCGGCTCATAATCCGTGGACAGGATGGTCTGAAGTGCTACTGCGAGTCAATCTGACTACAGAGGAATGCGCAGTAATGTGCCCAATAAAATTGTGTGCAAATTTAGTAGTAAATTAAAAGTAGTAAAAAGTACTTTGTGTTTACAAGACGGCTTTGTGGCTGCATAAATACTTATACACACACACGATGGACACTGAACAGCAGATTGCATCAAGAAATCATTAATAGTGGTCATACAGGACACCGTTTCAGTTTTTCTTATCGATCCTGCAACTTCCGTTCCGTCCTCGTCACTGTGTCAGAAATATAATGTTGCCCCGGGTACGATCTCTACCTTGGCTCCAAGGTGCGCCGTCACCCCGCGAGTTGACCCATAAACTCCATCTGGACTACGAATGAGTGACGGCACAGCCAGCACACCATCTGTGCCAAATATCTTCCATAATAAAAAAAGATGGCAGATTGTGGTGTACGGGCATGAGTAGTAGCAGTAATCAAGCATGGCATTTCGGACACAACCTGTCTGCCCGATATACTTATGAATTCTGCCATCATGTTGTCATCAATGAATATTTAGGAAATTCGTTACATAACATTTGTAATTCCCAAGAATTCCCCCACCCCCCCACATTCCACACTCTTCCTCTCCTGGACATTTCAAATGTTGACACTGAGGTTGAAAAGTTCTTTAAATTGAATTGAATTATTGATATGGCATCAACAAAATCAATCCCTAGACTCCACCTGCATTATGTCAACTGAATGAGCTGGTAGTAGTGGTGTATTGGTGAGGGAAAGGTCTTATTCTCACCCACTGCACTCCTAAATACCAATCAAACATGGCTTCAGTATCCGAGCATTATCTGCTTAATCTGTCCGAGTGTTGCTGCTAAACATGTACAGTACATAAGTCATAAATCCTCTATAATCGCTGTTTTTAGAATTACACAGAGTCATGTCACGCATCCCAAACTAGTTCCATGAACATGACAATGTGCTTCTCCGTTACTTGATCTGAATCTAATAAAGCACCACTGGGGATGCGGAAGAACATGAGCGTTCAATTACACCTACATGGATAATAACCAGATTCTCAATGTAATGTTACGTTGTGATAATTCTGTTGGCCGGGTGCATTATGTAATATGAAAAATGTTAAATATTCAACAAACTCTCCCTAGTCCTGCAACATCCATTTGTTCCCCCGATCATCCAACCGCAACTTGTATTCCAGATGAGATCATAGCGTGATCTGCAAGCGCAAGACTGATGCCAATCAAAAGCGACACTATCCAATCAAGGGCGTCTGCGCATTCTTTTGTCAGTGCTCTTTGATACTGCATGAGCAACAACTCAAAAATATGAAGTCACTGGTGTCAAAAATAGAGACAAATCATGTGATACCTTTGCAATCCCCGACTGGTTCCCATTGTGTGATGGGTCAAACAAAAACAATCACGTACATTTGCCAGCGGAACAACAGAAAACCCCAAATAAACACAGCACCAATAAAACCCCCAAACTATTACAAATGAGATTTTGGTATTTTTATGTAGAGACAACGGTGTATTTCCTTCAATTCCCCGTCGTCTGAGAAAGCACAACTATGCAATGCCAATGCTACATTGAGAATCCGGTAGTGTGAGTAGATATAGACGGTGTGCAGATAGAGTGGTGCGCTTCATTAAGCAATAGCTTTGTGACACAGGAGCTCGGAGGCAAGTCCCACAGGATTAACACACAGTAAGTAAACAAAGCAGAACAAACGCAGAGCAAACTGGTTCTCTCTCTCTTCGCATTTAAAAAGCTTGTCCCCTGGAGGGAAACCCTGAGGCTGAGAGTAGCAAGAAAACTCCACCGGACAACCTGAACAAGCACCAGATGTGGTCAAAGTGTTCATAGTATAGTTCAATATCATTAAACACGGGTTTATTTGATGATATTTAAGATAAAGTGCGGGACATTAAACAAATCACAACAAAAATAATAATAATAATACTTGATACTTTCTCTCATTTAACTCATCCAAGACCCATGAACACAGAGCAGTGTGCTGCCCCCATAGAGGTGCACGGAAAGCAGTTGGGCGTTAGGTGCCTTGCTCAACGGCACTTCAGCCACGACTTGCATAGAGTAGGGATCGAACCAGCAGTCTTTTGGTCCCCAGCTCCTTGCCCTATCCATTAAGCCACGGCTGATCCCTGTCTGAAAACCCTGAGAAGGGATGTTCTTATAAACTGAGGACACATGTAATCATATCTCCTGATATAATGACTGAAAGGATTTTATCTGGCTATATGCATTCCTATTCGAGAAAAATGTCAACACACCTTTGAGGTTGCAGTTGTTTGACCCACATCAAAACTCTGAGCAGAGATTATATGCTGATTATAGTTTTAAAACCTGATTAACATCAAAAATATATCCAATTCCTCGCGAGGGTAAAGATGGGGCAAGTACGAGTGGGGTTAATATTTACGTTTTTGAACTGCTGTTCAAGCCGAGTAAACGGCCAGTGTTACACACGTGGACGAAAGCACCCGCTACTCACAGGCGGGTTTTAATTGTAAAGCAGCCAAAACAAAATGGTCCGCTCATTCGTCATGTTTCTTCTGAAAAGCGAATGACCAAGAAGTGTAAAAACAATTGACAACAGCATTATTACTGAGAAAGACGTTTACATCTTTTCACATAACTTTGGTTTATTACCTTCTCATGCCACTTTTTCACTGACTCTCCTCGTCTCTTTCTACTTTTAAGCTCGTACGTGTTCCGGGGAACTGGAAACAGGTGTAAAGATCGTGACGTGCAAACACTTGTTTTTATCAATTGTTTTTATCAAAAACTGTGCAACAAGGTACGAGAAAATATGTTTTCTGATTTATCCGAACTCATGCCCGAGCATGGCATAGCCAACATGGTCAAAGCAGACTTCGAGAAAAGCTAAAAAAAAAAAAACTCAAAAAAGTGCAAAGTGACTAGGTACAGTTTGGAGAGTAGCGTGGCAATAGAGAGGCAACCATTGACCAGGAACCAAAAGCCGTGTCGGGCCAAGCAGCAGAGTCAGTCCTGTGCAGTGGAAAAGTGAAAGATTTTGCCACTATGTGCGCACACAGTGGAATTGGTCCTCTGCATTTAACCCATCCAAGCAGTGAAACACACACACAGACACACACAAGTGAAGTGAGCACACATGCCCGGAGCGGTATGCAGCCAGCACAGTGCCCGGGGAGCAACTGGGGGTTAGGTGCCTTGCCCAAGGGCACTTCAGCCATGACTTGTTGGTACTTGGAATCAAACCAGGGACCTTCCGGTCGCAAGGCTGGTTCCTTAACCACAAGCATATGACTGCCCCAAAAAAAGAGTGTCATTATAGTGCGGTGAATTAGCGAGGTATATTCAGTTTAACCGTTGACATACTGGTCCTGGGTTTGAAATGTCTCATACACTTGTTGATGAATTTAAGGACCATATACATGGAATAACTTGTGCGCTACAGATCCGAAAGCTGGAAGGTATCCAGGCTTTTCTCTACACTGCAGCAATCCAAGTTGTTCACCAAGCCTTGACTTTTAGGAATAAGTACACAATAATCTTCTAAAAAGCAAGTTTGTTCCTGGCCTGAGAGAAAATTCAGCAAGACAACATAGACGGTCATTTCCATTTGGATAGCGGGTCATCACAAGTTACTGATCAAGTAAAAATACTCTATAGAGTTTGACCCAAAATGGACCCACATTGTCACCAATCATTATGTTTTAATCTCTATCATTATAATCATTATTATAATCATCATTAAGTATATATTGAAAACATGAATTGTTACCGTGATGCTTAAATGACACCACCCTCCTGCCCCTGGCACCACTGTGTTTTTGTTTACAGTCTAGCAAATCTCTCTGAGCATAAACAGAAACCAATTCTCAAGCAGAAAGTAAGTTGAAAATTAAGACACTGGCACCGTGTCACCAGAAAAAAAAAAAGTTAGGACTTGCCTGCTGAGCTACACTAACTAACTTTCACTCACTGGCGAGGCACCATGATGTGAGAGGGAGGGGAAAAGTCTGGGGCCAGTACCCCATCGCGTTTAATGAAACAGTGTTAATAATTCAGCTTTGCCACTCAGCAGGCACTCTCACAAAAAAGAGAACATGGGCATTAACTATTCACACCCAAAAGCCACATAAATATGGTCGGTACATAAACCACTCTGGGGGAGATGAGACACTGGTCCTGGGACGGAGGTTTCACTGATTCTTTGTTGCAGAGAATGAAAATCTGAGAGCATGGACACCTGATCATTGCCCATCTGTCTGAATTTAGCATGTGCATTATAAGGCATGGAAAAAACTCTCGGGGGATTTGGAGCTACATATGGTATAGATCTCGCACTGGTGACTGCTAGATCTATTTACAGAACACAAAGCTAATAGCATTTATATATTATAGTCAATTAGCCAAGTCCATATGGGTGTGTGATATGGACACAGAATCCTCATCAGAATCCTCACAATATGTTGCACCGTTTACAAAACGGACTATGACCGTAAACCTAACACTTCTAACAATTTAAAAACATTTGGACGATTTTTAAACGCTTATTTAACACTGAAGAGAGAAATATACGTTGAAATCTCTCTCCATCATGTATTCTGATCATGTGGTGTACTACATTCATGTCGTTTTAAAATCAGGCCATTTCTCACATACAAAACACACCTCTCCTGATGCCACGTGATGCTGGATATCTATTGACTCACAAGGCCCTAGGCTCACGTGTTCACAGGTCAAAGTTCATCTTCACGTAGCCGACAAGCCACAAAGCAGAAGTAACCACCACCAGAAGCGTTATGTCCCGTGTACCGTTTGCTTTCAGTGGTTTGCCGGTTTTTATTGGAGGAAATCTTTACCAGTGCTTTAACAGTGCTTTAGCTAAGAAAGCCCAAACGTGACGCTTTTAGGGCTCTCCATCATCATCATAGACAGAGGGGGAAAAATGCAAATGCTACAAACTTTAACCACATGAAGCCTACGATGTTCATTAAAAGCCAGAGATAATAGCTAGGATGTTTGCCAGTGTTTCTGAGGGAGTAGTTGTGAGGTTCATGTGCCACACCCAATTCAATATTAAATCTAAATAGAGAAACATACACAGATATCAATAGTGACAATGAGTTACACCACTAGTGTAGATTCAGAGCGATACTCTGCGACTTGTGCAGGTTTTGAAAATCATACACTACTTTACAATGAAAGTTTGTACAAATAAATAGGTGCACCGAGGAATTTCCGACTGGCAGACCATGATGTGTGTGTTCACAACTGAAACACGATCCACCTGATCTCTATCTCTAAGCTATTTGACACCGAGTGCCAGTGGATGTTTCACATACCTCGTGACGATGTGTTTAAAGGACCCCCCGGCTGGTCAGCTAAATAAATTACTCCTAATGGACATGACATGAAAAAGACTAATACACTACTAGGATTAGGAACACCCGTTGTGTATTAGCAGCGATAACGTGCACACTATTATTACAGTCAACCCTCATATACAGAGGTTCATCTTGATACACAGCAGAAGGCAACAATTAACAGCTATGGGTAAAATGTACTATGGACAGATTGTTGGAACCCGGAGGTGTGCCAGGTTTTCAGCAACGGCTGCACTTTGGGGCTGTTCCCACACCACAGGTGTACCAGGAGTGGAGGTGGATCCAGCCAACGGTCACAGAGCGGCCGCCACGTGTGGTTGATTTAAAAGAAGATCAAACTAGTTTGGCAAGCTTGCATTGTTGTTGCGGTGGACAGCGGTCAGGTTACGTTGGTGGTATGTTCACCAGCGTGTGGAATCTGTTTCCTGATGTGTATATGATGTGAATATTTAAAAACCGTCAACGCTGTTAGGCGTTAGGTGTTCCTAATCCAGTGATCTTTCAGTGTAAATCAAATCAGTCAATGAGGAAAGCTGAATTGTGTCCTACTTCGAACGAAAACAGCTAAATCAAATTGAAAATGTAGGCTTAAACCCCCCAGGGAAATGAAACGGCCATACAGTGTTTCATATTACCATGGACACATCTGAACAGACTGAAGAGGGACTCGTAACACACTAGCCTGGATGTGAAATTACTTTTTTCTTGCTTGAGGCTGATCTAGTAGTTATTACTGCTCCATAAAACATTACCAAACAAACCCAACCTTAATAAAAAAAGGAACTGTGACGAGCAAATCTGACTCCTCGCATACAAAGTGTTCTAGACACGCAATAATGGCCATATTTAACACAAACAGGAAGTTGCACATTATAGTGGAAACAATGGCGTCTCCAGTTGTACTTTAAATCTGAGCAAGAAACCCGAGAATACCTTTCCAAAGTAATTTGGAACTGACAGACGGTGTTAGGGGTTTTTTATTGTTAATTTCCTCTACGGAAGGTATAATATATACAAATATAATGCACACTACATTATCTCCATTCCTATTGTTACGGCATGTCTCTCACACACACACACGTGCACGTCCTACATGTAACTGACCATCATCACACAGACACTTCACCTCCATCGCAATCGATAAACACAAATAAGACTTACTTTACTGCAACCACTCAGGAAGTCACTAACGGCACTAGACTCAACACATCACATTAACATCAGACTTCCTTTTAAAGATGTCTGCTACATTTATAGACCTGCAGACGAAGATGTGTTTGAGTAAAGACCAGATACAGACCAACATACAGGTTTCCTTTATTCTGAGCGTGCTATGATCTATATACAGCCAGAGACAGAAGTCAAATCTGTAATTAACCTCCTCCTCCTCCTCCTCCTCCTCCTCCTCCTGATGGTATTCACACACTAGCGAGCAACAATTTGACGAATTCTTGTTAATTTTCTGCGACACGGAGCTGTGATTCCTGCGACCAGCAACAATTCGTGTGATGTTATATAGAATAGTAATGACCCAATATATAGTGACAGCTAGAGTTCACCAGCAAATTATGAGGTATAGATGTTGGTCTGAGGTACCCACAATCCCCCATCGGTCCTCATCAACACCGGCCCCATACACACACACACACACAAACACTTTAATTCATTACTTCACCGTTTCCTTTGGATTTATTATAATAATAAGATACTAAAGAAGAGAATCCACAAGGTGATGAACATCATCCAGATACAAGTAGGTCCATGCCACTGCAGCAGCTCCACCAGATCCTCCTGCTAGTTTAACACTTGCCACACTTGGTACGCTGCTGTGCAATATTTTTTATGTTAGAGATATGTTGACGGTTCCATAAATCTTGGTCCACCTTTAGCTGGTAATTGTTGTCTTTCAGTGTAAAGTGGACATATCAACACCGTACATGAGTGCTGATTGTGACATAACCATTAACTATGAGGGATCCATTATCAGGGAACATATGCATTGTCCAGGTGCTCCGGTTTTCTCCCACATTCCAAAGACATGCATGTTAGGTTAATTGGCGTCCCTATAGTGACCCTTAGTGTGTGAATGTGTGTGTTTGTGCCCTTGGATGGATGTTCAAACCCTTGTGCCAATAGTTGCTGGGTGGGCATTGAATGAATGAATCAACAAATGTCCGTCCAATACTTGTGTTAAAGAAAATATTTGATCTGATTGTGCCATGCAATTTGGCTGGAACCAATACACCACATTTTATCCAAAGGCAGTCTGGGGAACTTCCTTGTAAATCATATTACATCTCAAGATCAGCCCAAAAATCTCACACACACACACACACACACACACACACACACACACACACACACACACACACACACAGAAGCTGTGGCTGAACCCCGCCTGCTCAGATCAGATCATTTCAGGCTACAAAGCTTTCTGTTGAATGGCCTAAATGCCAGCACAGTTCCTAGTCACCACGCTCCTGATCAGCTCAATGGTCCCCATTGTGTCCCGATGGTCACTGGTGGTATGCAGAATCGACTCTCTTTAAGCCGTAACTTGGCCGACATTTCGCCTCTCCGAGCAACCCGAGCCGAGCGCATTAACACGGGGCATTTCCGTTCTCTGCGTCTTTGACAGGCCTCAGTGGAAAATCATATATGGGTCAAGAATGTTGAGAGGGAGAACAGATTTGGCAATACACCACTGTGACACTTTGGTGTCTGAACTAAACTTCAAGTGTCTGCCTTATGATTGAGCATCAACACGCAAACACTTTGATGGGTAAAGGCCAGAGAGACGAGAGAGGTGTGTATACTGTACCTATTGTAAAACGGCTATTAACAGAAAATAATATCAGTGACTTCTGAACTTTAAAAACTGTCAGTTTAAACAATTTTTGGAAAAAAAGGACAAAATTGAAAAGTTTAAGAGGATATTTCACAGAATTCAAGGGAACTGACCTTAAAACCTACATATGTCAATAACAAACATCAAAGAAAACCAACCAGAAGAGAACAACTGTACAACACTCATACCCCAGTCACATGCCCACAAACATTTGACCATGGTTTGTATTTTGTACAAAGTGTTACCTGCCTGATCACCTGTATACTGTAAATACATTTCTATTCTAAGCAGCTTGGTCTCGTCCATCATGGTTCCACTCACACAAAAGGGTTCAAAGAACACACTTTCAGGAACAAATTAAGTAATTTATATCCAATGACCATCACGCTCAGCAGATTGCAACCCACAGAATTAATGAGAACAGAAGTAATGGTATTAAGATGCGCTGAACGTTTTCGGAGCATTATTTTTAGACAGAAACATAACTTATTGTAATAGCAGACACGTTTCAGCTGCCGTCACACTTCTACAACCTTGCACAGCATGCCAGACACGATTTCATAAGCTAAACCAGAAAGAAGATGCTGCTGTTAAAATCCTGCATTTTTCAAAAATGTCACCTTGGGGAGAATGATTACTGATAAATAAATATTAGCACATGCCTACTCAATAGACACACTATTCTTGGCAGTGTTTGAGCAATATGTTCAATCCGGAAACAAACGAGGAAGAAAAAAAAGGGTTCTGCAGTACTTGCTGGGATTGACGAGTACGTGCTACGATTGGGCAATTAATTACGATAATGGTCTCATCCACTGCAATTGGAAATAAAGAGCCGAGTGCTGTGGACGCAACTGATTTTCTGTATACACTCGGCACTGCCCAGATCAAAGCCTTTGACACGACCCTTCAAATAACCCTCTCCTCACATTCAGACCCCCCCCCCGCCGGGGTTAAAAATATGTTTGGTTTAGTGCAGCAGTAATGGCTTGCATGTTAGCATGTGGCACCTTCACACCCTACTAACCACAATATCTCAGTCTACATAGGCATGAAATAAATATGATGCCATGCAATAAGAAAGTGCTGTGGAATTTCCCATAATTCACTAGAACAAAACACTCTGCTGGTAATTGCTGAAAAGGTTTTGCGACAACCGTATAACGTTTCTGTATGTGATTTTAGCTCTGGAAGGATGAAGTGACTGGTATTATGCAGGGCATGCCAGGGTTGGCCCGTGGAGATGATGACTCATTAGTGCATGAGTCATGGAATTTTATTTCATATTAAACATGTTTACATGCAAATATTTCTCTTACTGTAAGAAGACATCAATAATGACATTTCTTTAAAGGGCTATCAGAGTGGGAGTTATTCAACTGGGCAATAAACTCTATAACTGAAATGTTCAGGATATAAACATCCGAGATCTGACGTCCGTTTCCCGCTTGAACATGAAACTTTCCAAAATAATTATCTTAGTTTAAATTCATTGTACAGGGCAAATGATATGCATTTAACAACTAACCATAAGCTCAAGATACAGTATAAATTACAATATTACAGTAAAATGCATGAACAGAAACTAATATGTAGAGTAATGATAAATGGTATACACTGTAAAAATACACTATATTGCCAAAAGTATTTGCTCACCTGCCTTGACTCACATGAGCTTAAGCGACATCCCAACAATCAATAGGGCTCAATATGACCCCCAATAAATCCACCCTTTGCACCAAAACAGCTTTAACTTGGAGATCTATAGTAATTGGCTCTGCAGAAAGTTGGCGACATCTTCTCACTATGCTCATCCGCATCCGCTGACCCCCGCTGAGTTGCTTTCGTTCCCAAACACCTTCATTTTCTTATAAATACAGCTGACAGATAAATGTGGAATATTTAGGAGCGAGGAGGAAATTTCACGGGTGGGTTTGTTACACAGGTGGCATCCCATCACAGTTCCACGCTGGCATTCACTGAGCTCCTGAGAGCGATACATTCTTTCACAAATGTTTATAAAAAACACTCTGCATGCCCAGGTGCTTGATTTTATACACACCTGTGCCCATGGAAGTGACTGGAACACCTGATTCACATCATTTGTAAAGGTGAGCAAATACTATTGGTAATATAGTGTATTTCTGAATTCTTGGCAGTTAAACACGCGTGTAGTGTTCCCCCTCAAACAGTTTGAATAATTTTGAGGTGCACAACTGTCCACTAAGATGCAACGTGAAACAAACGAACAGATTTCCCAGAAGAATTGGAAGCATGTGATAAGAGGAAAATTAGAATGAGATGTTGATTCTGAAGGACATTTGTTCACAAACATTTACACATTGTACAACGTCCACACAGATATATACAGTCCTCAACATAAATCAGTACACCCCAAAAGATGTGTGTATAAATAAGTGTACCCCAAAAGATGTGTGTAAAAGCAATGATTTTTCATTAAAGAATCAATATTTTATATTAGATCCAATACAAAAAAAACACTCCCTCAACCATTGATTAAAAATAATTTACAGAGAAGAAAAATAATCTTCCTAACAAATTCATTCAAGAGCATGTTGTGTAAAAGTAAGTACACCCCTGAAGGAAATCATGGGAGAAAAGCTATAATGAAGAAAAAAAACATCATGACGTTCAACTAAATATGACAATGCCTTCATTTGTGCGTGGTTATAGTGAGAGACAAAGTACTATGCAACAGTCTTATATTTGTTTTTGGTAAAATCTTTGTTAGAAATGATTATGAATTAAAATCATATTAATATGATTATAAATTCTAATTAATTAGTCAAAAACAAAAATATGTACATGCACTATATTGCCAAAAGTATTTGCTCACCCATCCAAATGCTCAGAATCAGAAGTTCCAATTACTTCCATGGATACAGGTGTATGAATGCTTCAGTATACCAGGACATTGGGGACAATTTCATGCTCCCAACCTTGTGGGAACAGTTTGGATCTGACCCCTTCCTCTTCCAACATGACTGTGCACCAGTGCACAAAG
>JAOUQV010000015.1:2076509-2091875 GCA_028565295.1 Aspidoras spilotus | reverse complement strand
CACACTCTGCTCTTACTGGTGCAATGTGCAATTAATGAAGATTGGCCACCAGGTTTGTCCAATTTAGCCATGAAACCCACCCACACTAAAATTACAGGTGCTTCACTTTCATTATCTAACCCCTGTATATCAGTCTGTGTGTAATGAATCTACTGTATATAATGTTTGTGTTTCTATTGAATTTTGAAATGAATCAATTTTTTATCATATTCTCATTTATTGGGATGCAGATGTATGTATTTTAAAAAAAAGTCAATATGCACAATAATTTAATAAATGAAAAAATTTGATCTTTAGCTCCGAGGTTATTCCTTTCCTTGTCTCCAAATTCCTACCTCTGCACCTTTCTCCAGCAAAAGTTCCACACAGTCCGTGTCGGCCACCATGCAGGCGCAGTGCAGGGGTTTCAGAGTGCCATGCATTCTGTTCACATCGGCTCCCTGCGGTAACACGTTATAAGTAAACTCTGTGTAAAATGTCCATATGAGATATTTACCTTTACAAAAATTACCTTGCGTATAAGGTCCTCTACATTATCGTGTGGGAATGAGCGAATGGCTGCGATCGTTCTGATAAGCCTTTCCGAAAGGGAGTATTTACTCTGAATACTTTGCATGATGTACCACATAGTCGAGCTCATGTGGAGCGAAAGGACATTGCACCTGGCCCAGGTGACGCCTCACGTCTTTAACAGGCTATAAATAAATAAACACAATCATAAAAAATGTCAAAATATAACAACATGACAAGAAAGTGGCACTGCCCATTAACACTATTAATTATAAGTATAAGTACTTATCTGAGCAATGATTCAATCATTGTTATTGAGCCACATTTATAACTAATAACTCATCAGTTATAATCAGAGTATTACTAACTCTTGTGTTACTACAGTCCCAATTTAAAAAAACCTTGGGATGCTGTTTAAAAAACACACCACATCATCAGAGATGTGTGAAATGTTGTTCTGCGAACTGATGCCAGTCTGAATGGTAACTTTCCTCTGTGACTGGTTTCTAAAGACATTTCAAATTTTTATTAATCTGGCCCCAGAACTATTTTTCATATTGCCTCTTCATTTTGTCCCTTTTAAAGCTTTGGACCATAAAAGATGGCAGATTTTCAGGATCATGTTAATATATGGCTTCCTCTGATAGAGCTTTAACTTAAATTAGGGACGCTAAATAGTTCGGTCCTATCCTGAAAAGGGTGAAGGTTGCATCAGGAAGGGCATCATCCAGTGTAAAACATGTGCTAAATAAACAACGTGAGAGACTCGCCGTAGCGACCCCTGGTGGCTGAGAAAAAGGTAAAAGATGAAAAAAGAAAATAAATTATAGTGAAGAATCTAATAATATGCAAATTAGGAACGCTGTGACGTCATCCAGCGACCTTTGCAGAACTAGTTAGATTTTATCAAAAAAAACAAATGGTTTTACAGAGTATTATAAATAAAATATACTAAAAAAAAAACCACCACCCCAAATAAACTGTGCATCACTTCTATATTATTATAATATATATATCATATAAAATTATTAACGACGTCAAATCTGTAGAAATTCAGTAGCTATGATACGTGACGGCTAGTCAACTTAGCTAAACACGTGTGCGTTTATAATATCACGTTTTTATTTTAGATTTATATCACCAGTAATGAACTATTTAATTAAATTATTTAATTAAATTTACCCCAATTTCATGTCAGAAACACCGGATCTTTCAGCTAGCTCTGGTTGTTTATGCTAGCGTGCTAACCGGCTAATGCAGGAAAACGTTTTTAAACTACTTTAAAGGCTAAACTTTAATCATTAATTCAGACTTTTTAATTAAAACATGATAATATATGTTTATTAATATTGATACACGTGAAGAACATATTTGTTTATAGGGCGTGTCTGTGTAGCGTGTGTTAGCATGTTGTTTCTGAGGTGATTAATTTATACAGTATAAAAGCCCTGAATTCACATATAAACCATTTATACGTGTATTTTCTAAAGTAAATGTGTATTTAATATAAATAGAATTTAATTCAGTTTTAAAAATTACCTTATAGTTGAGAGTTTTTCAACACAATCCTTCCGTAAAGACAGAGCTGAAGAGAAGACAGGCGCGCTAACGGTCACAAACACACGTATTTCTATACTTGTGAGGACCAATGTTATACATGTTAATGCAGATCATTATCAGTTTTAAACGTTAACATTATAAGCCATTAAAACAAATTAAACTGGTTAATAATAACATTAAACGTTTCTTTCCGGACCAGGAAAATGTGCCCACATTCTCAAAAATATCAGATAATTCTCGAATTGTGTAACCCCACAAAGATATAGAACCATGATTCTCTCCCTCACACACGTTAGTACAGTTTGCGAGGACTTTTATTAATAAGGCTAATTAATTTAATTAAATGTTATTTATATAAAATATCTTACAATTGAACGCTGTCACAAAGCAGATTTACAGGAATTAAATATAGTATATAATCGTCAAGTTTTATAAACGGACAGAGACGGTGTCAAGGAAAAACTCCCTGAGATGATCAGAGGAAGAAACATTGTGAGGACCTGGAATCAGAATAGAATCCCTTCCTCGTTTGGGTTATAACAAATTAAACAATTTGTATAAATGTCGTTCATTCTCCTTCACTTTATCAACACGGGCCCCCCCAGAACTCTAAGAGGAAAGGGCAGGCACCAATCCATCGTAGGGCACACACAGTCACACACTAAGGGACATTTAAGGACCACTTAAACCAAAATGTCCCCATAATGACAGGAATATTTGATATTTTTGACCTTGTGGGGGATATTTTGCTGTGTAATAAATCTGCCATTTCATTACGGAGGATATTGTTAATGCAAACTCCACACACAAACATCCCGAGTCGTCACATCCGGGGATCAGACCCAGGTCCTTGTTAAAACAACAGACTACAAAGTGTGCCACCCTGTAAAAAGATTAATTTATTTATATTGATCCTAACATAAGTTCAGTAATAAAAAGGCAAATAAATTACTCAGCAATATCTTCCCACAAGGTCAAAAATATCAGATATCATTATGGGGACATTTTTGGTTTCCACAACAATATAGAAACTTATCTTGATCATTGTAAGGACCTTCTACTCTTAACATAATTAAATAAAAGTTTAAAATCTTGAAGTAAAGAATAATTTATTATAACTTATTTTTATTTAGTTACAAAAGACCCCTCATGACAACTGGACAAACATTTCTCCTCAAGGTCATGAGTCAGATATTCCTAATCCACATACTTATCCTTGTAGGGATTTTGCTTACACTGTACACCTTCTGACCCAGATCTATGAACACACACTTTAGATATTCACACACGCACACAAACTTAATTATAATTCCACACCCTCACTTAATAAAAACACACATTCCTATTATTCTTAAATAAAACGTCGTCTGTTGTCCATGTGGAACGATGTCATGTGGGAGCTTCAGCACATGAACAAGGTAAAGTAACTTTCAGGATCTGATGCTCTTCAGTAACTCCATTTCTGTTCTGGCCATCTTTGTCCAGGAGATCCTTAACCACTTCAGTGTCCAGGCTTCACATCCACATGTGGCAAGTGGCCAGACCAAGGCTTTCACCAGTAGTAGCTTGGTGTCGATGGAAATGGATTTGTTTTTCCCACAAGTTCCACAATCACCACTGACAACATGGACTTCTCAATCCGTTACTCTACAACCTCAAGATGTGAAAGACTCCACTTACTCCAGACTTTTGCCCTTCACCATGATCTCCAGTATGTCTTCAGTGTAGCTCATTACTTTTGTTTTGGTTGCATCGATCAGCATGTTATATTCCTCTGCAGATTTCTCAGTACGAGACACCACCAGCTCCTATAGCAGTTCTTGTGATGTGGACAATAAGACGATATCTTACGAGATTCGTCCACCAATCCTGAATCCTCTCATAAATCCACATAGTGCTTTCCTCATCACTTGTTCTCCTAGGATGATAAACACACATGGTGTGAGGTTACATCCTTGTCGGACACCTTTTCTGACACTGAACCATGCTGATGTGTGATTGACTGTCCCTACTACTGCACTGTACACTGGAGACATTCCAGAGCAGTTGGACCAGGTGTCGGGGGAAACCTGCTTCGTTAGCCTTGCTTTCTCCAGGATGATACAGAGGTTTGTGATCCGAGCTCTTGGTCCGCATCTGCATCATGATCACCGGAGACAGGATCTTGATAGAATGCGAGACAAGCGATGGTCCTGTAATTGCTGCAATGGAATAAGACAGTGGAATGAAGACCGTGTCCATTTTTCTGGCCATATTCCCGATTCCCACAATTCTAACACCTTCATACCGCCTCTACACATTATGTAAGGTCTGATCTCTTCCTGGTGGCAGTTCCTTTTCATGAACATCATTCATCTCGTCACTACTGTACAGTTCCTCAAAGTAATCTTTCCACAGGGGACACGCCATCGTTGGCTCAACAAGTTTCGCCATTGTGTCTTTCATGGCTACAGTAGAAGGCTGGAATTGTTTGGCGAGTTTCTTCACAATTTACCTTCCTGGTCAACGCAGAATGAAGCCAACACGGCTTGTTCATGTCTTCTGAGCATCTTTGAGGTTTTCTGTAATCAAACACACACTAAATCATGTAAATACACTAGAGGTAACAATGTACTGCACCTTCTGTAAACGCTCGTGTCCCTCAGTAAAACATGCTTAGACTACACGGGTTTAATATGAAAAGCTTTATACAGAAGGAGAAAAGGTGCAGAACCAAAAAAAAACGAGAACCACATTGTAGATGCCACGTAAATTCATGTTAAATAGAAAGTGTGTCGTGG
This sequence comes from Aspidoras spilotus, assembly GCA_028565295.1. Taxonomy (NCBI): domain Eukaryota; kingdom Metazoa; phylum Chordata; class Actinopteri; order Siluriformes; family Callichthyidae; genus Aspidoras; species Aspidoras spilotus. The sequence goes on along the minus strand of JAOUQV010000015.1, from coordinate 2,087,025 downwards.
AATATACGGAAAAAACTGTTGACTTAACATTTAAAACCCATCAGTTCTGCTAGAAATACAGCACTTTTAAAAAAGACTGTCCCCAATTCTTTAGCTGCCGAGCAACAGATTCTAAACATAGCCATCTAATCTTACCAGGTCACGTTACATGACCCCGAGATGTCGACATCAAACAGAAATCATTGTTTTTTTTCAGTTCAGAATCAGTGGCAGTTTCATGACACAAACAAGGTTTCATACACCAGTCGGGGACAAGTTCACACATGTCCAATTCACCCAAGCATGCACGTCTCTGGACTGTGGTAGGAAACCCACACGAACATGAGGAAGAAATTACCCGGGTAATCCCACACATGGATCAATCCTAGGACCTTGTAGTGAGGCATGAGCATTAAACACAGCACCACCTTGTACAGAAAGCAATATATTTAACTAGAAAACCGTAGACTGCAGTTGAATAATTAAATAAAGAAAGCAGTAAGAAAGTAAAAGTCCAAGGCCAAAACAAAATAATTTATTTTTTTTTTTAAATGACATTTTATGCAGAAAGCCAGAACTTACTGTCATCAACACTTTCAATCCATGTAGATTTTAAAATCATCCCTTTACCACAGCAGTCGTAAACCAATCAACAACGAGACCGCAAACATCAAGGAGAACGCTATTCGTGTAGATTTCGCCAAGCCGCTCAACATCAATGTCATTATATTACGCGCTAAGATGATTTCACATTACATTAACAAGATTTTTTATTTTATTTTATTTTATTATTAGTGCATTTTTGTTCCATTGCGCTAAACCACTAGCTGCTCAAATTCATTATTGAAAACAAAATAAAAAGAATGGGAAAACAATGAAAAGCCCCAGTGATTGGTTATTTATTTATTTATACTATTACTAAGCGTCTAGTAAATGTGTCAAGTATTAATTTTTTTTTTTACATTTTATTTTATTTTAATTTTTTTTTTGCTGAAATCTCAAAAATATACAAATATTAAATCTGTGATTCTCTCCCAATGTTATTTGGTACACACAAGTCATAAACTTGGCCTATAGAGCTTGGGGAAGGAGGGGGGGGAGAACAAAACGGAGGGATGGGCAGGGGGATTAAAATAAATTAAAACGCCAATTTAAAAGAAAACAAAAACACAATGAATTCAACAATACTGCATCTTCAATTGTAAATAAACAGCACCAGTACACACGTGCACACGTACACACTGCTGCTTTATTCCCTGTAAGAAAGTAAAAGTATAGATTTTACTTTCTTCGCCTTCTGGTGCATTCTGGACAGAGCTGCTGTTCCTGCGTAAAGCTCATGCTACAAACGCTCATAGTCCTGGATAGATCACGTACACACACACACACACACGTGACCTGTGTGTGTTCTGGTACAGATTCCAATAGCAAAACTCAATCTAGATCTGTGCATGTATTTTAGTGAGGGTCATTTGTGTAAACCATCAAGACGAGTCTTTCATTTGCAAGAACACAGATGTGCATGATTTACCAAACGTTTAGCTGATCTTGAGTTGCATGAAATGATAAAATGCCCACGAACAACAACCAAGCTTCCAATTAACAAAGACGGGTGGGGGAGGGGGAAACAAAAAACAAACACACACACACACACAGGTTTGAAACAAACATTCTCAGTTGCCCCGCACTAACGTCTCACTTCTATTCACCAGGGTGGAAAATGACTTCAATATTTCCCACAAACCCAAAGTCAGTTAAAATCAACTGTAGTTAGATCAGATCTCAACATCACGGGCGTGTCCCGGAAGCGCAGCAGGAAAATCCCACATTCATCTTTTCATCCTGAAATTCGCCGCTGCATCTCAAAGCTGATGTGGAATGAAGAAAGAACATTTGCCGCAATAGAATGAACCACAATTTAAACCAATTGAAAAAGGACTTTTACACTGAAATCAACCCTTTTTTTTTTGCACAGATGAAACAATACAGTATAGTTATAATCACTAATCAATAACAAAGCCTTGGTTTCATGACCTAAAAATCACTCACACACCTAAGCACAAGAGCTATAAATTATAGCCAGGGTCCTGATTTTAAGAAGTGGCACCCAAAACGTAACCCGAAGCAGATTAATCTTTCTCTACGCTGAAAATCATGTAAACACAGTTAAGCCCCTGACTGATTCAGGAAAAAAACAAGTAAATTAAAGAGAAAAAAGAAAAGAAAAGAAACAACTAAGACGACAAAATACTTGAGGGTCTATTATGTACCTGACTGATACAGTGATCTTTCCACGGATGTTGGTTATTGAAACTAACTAAAAATAATAATTAAAGGAAATAAAAACCAAGGGAAGAGAACTCTAATAAAATCCAGCATCGTAAGCGACAGGCTCCGACCTCACGAAGAGATTTATATGAATATATTTCTCACGCATCATCTACACATTACTAAACAGCAGCTCTTCTGATTCCGGGAGCTAATAGCCATGTCAAAAATAATAATAATGCAAAATTCCAGACCAGAGGCAAGCATTCCCGCCGTGCCCTGGAGATCTGCCGAGCCACACAAGCAGTCGATGCATTTTCTAAACGGGATCTAATCCCAAAACTGATTCATTCATCGACACCACTGCAAAATACATCCTTCCAGTCAAAGAGCAAAATTCTTGTACACCTTTAACTCGCTCGATAACATCGCAATCACAATCGCAGTCACCTGCAAACGCCACAGAGGGAAAAAAGAGGAAAATATTCGTAGAATCCTTGCAGAGAGAGAGATCTTTGTATAAGTACATGACCATATTCATGTTCCTTTACTTCCTAGTGCATATGATTTTTGCAGACCTCCATTATTGTTTCAGCTCAACAACAGCACTGAGAAACTCTGCTCTCGTGATGCCCTCAGACCAAACTTCCTCCAGGTCGTGAGAAAAGAAAGCAAAAGAAAATGACATTCGGAGAGGAGCGGTCAAGTTTAGAAGCGCACTTTTTTCCTATTTCTCAACTTCCTTCATCAAACTTCCATACAACCACGCTTCCAATTTTCTCTGATGTCCGTACACCCGGAAGTCTTTATGTGCATTGCCATTTCATGAGATTTCCCGGTGGATGTGCTCCAGGCAAAAGAGGTGGCTATTTTAGATTTTTAAACTTTTTTTATATTTCATTTCTTTATACATATATATTTATATTTATATATGTGTATATATATATATATTCATACATTTGTGAGGATTTATAGAGTCTTTACTTTGGCGATATAGGCGGGATATTCTGCTCTTTGCCAGTGTGTCTGGAGGCTCCCTGGGGCGAAGTGCGTCGGGTGAACTGAGGACGCCTCTGCTGCTCACGGAGTTTGAAGCCTCCTGTGCTGGCTCTGGGAGGGCCGTTGCTGCGGTAGAAGCCCTGTGAGTCACGAGCCGGCCGGCTCTCTCTGCTCTTATAGTCCCCCCCACGCTCCTTTGGCCTCTCGGGCCTCTCGCTTCCGCCCGACTGCTCGTCCACCTTATTCACACGCAGCTCTCTCAGAGGCTGTGAGGTAGAGCTGGCTGGACTGGGGCTGACCGCAGATGAAGGAGGAGGAAGAGGTGGTGGAGGATCCTTTGGGGGGCGTTGGCACACCTCAGCATAGCTGAGTTTTCGAGGCTCCTAAAATAAATAGAGACAAGATTTCATCCCGAAATGTTACATAAGACAAAAACCCATAAAAACATTAAACAAGACAAAATCTATAGCATGAACTGTTTATGGCAAATATCAGTGATCAATTAAATAATATCAGATACTTTTATTGACCCCCGTATACAGATGTGGTCAATAAAAGACATGCGGGTAGTTGGTGTGAAAGCAGAAGATGCAGAGAACAGAGTGAGGCGGAAAAGACTGACTCGCTGTGGCGACCGCTGAGAAAAGTGAGAGGGAGAAAGGAACAGTGCGTAGACCACAAACCAGGAGGCACATTAGAGCTACTGGGGGTTAAGTGCTTTAAGTAGTGAATGTTTCTCAAATTGAGGATTAGATCTCAAACCTACTTCTCTGAGCCCGACACGCATCAATATAATAGACTGTTAGATTTCACGCGTTATCTGCAGTTACAAGACGCACGAAATGCTTCGTCCTTCAAGCAATTGTTTGCACTAGAATAGAAAGTGGAGTTTAAAGAGCAATGACTTATCACAATCTAATCTCAAAGCAACTGCACACACACACACACACACACTATTGCGTCTACCAAGACAAATATCTAATCATCCAATCACACGGTTGCAAATCAGTACGTTTAGTCACGTAGCAGTGGTCAGGAAAACTTGCTGAAGTAAAATTCGACCAACAGAACGGGGAAGAAAAGAGTTCGAGGACAAGAGAGAGCTACAGTAATGGAGTCTAGAGGCAGCGAAGAAAGGGATAGAATTTAAGTGAGGAAGAAAGATGAAGAATCAACCACGACACCCCCGTTACACAGATAGATAACAGAAAACAGAAGAAAAACTCTGTCCTGTGACGGTCAGTCTTAGAAAAATGGCATAAAAACAGGAATTATTTTGCACAAGACTGTATACACACACACACACACACACACACACCACAGCTCACCAATACTGACGATGATAGTCCAGCACAGGAACAATATGAATACAGTTCAGAACAAATCATATTTGGTAGAGAGTGGGATGGCATTTACCAGTGGGATGGGGCTGAGGTGACCAGCATTGGCCTGTGGGGCTACAGGATTGGCAGGATTCACTGGAGTCTTTGAGATGGGGGCAGGCTGAGCTGAAGTCGATGGAACGGCTGAGGTGGTGCTTGGGTTCACAGGCGTCTCTTTATGGACCAAGGGCTCAGCTTTTTCCAGTTTCTTCTCCTGAGGGGTTGCACTTGTGCTATTAATCACAAAGATCAAACCATTAGATGTGTCTTCAGTAAGTATGTTCTTACAGTGGTCAGTAAAATACACACAGTTTAATGAGTTATAAAATACTAATAAACATAAATAAACTAATAAATACCGAGACAATTCTAATAAAGTAATATAGACCCAGAATCAAATACCATAGTGAATCATCACTGCATTAGGAACACCCGGCTAATAACAGGTTCAGCATGCAGCAGCAGCATTCATATACAAGGACACGCATGCCCGCTACAACAGCTCGGCTCCATCTACCACTCCAGTCGGATTACCCACGCCTAGTCAGTCAACGCTGGTTACTCCAATTTAGTTGCTGGTCATAAAATTAGAATATCCATAATTCCATGTAAAAAGTAAAACTTGTATATTAAACGTGTTACACACACACTGATATATTTCAAGTGTTTATTTCTATTAATTTGATCATTATAACTGACAACTAATAAACAACCCACATTCACCATCTCAGAACATTAGAATATTGGGAAAAGGTTCAATATTGAAGACACCTGGTGCCATACACTAATCAGATCATTAACTCAAAACACCTGCAACGGATATTAAATGTTCCCGCAATCTAGTTCTGTAGGTTCTACAATCATAGGGAAGACTGCTGACTTGACAGTTGTACAAAAGGCACAAGCATGGCAAGACAAAATGTCATTGCTAAAAAGGCTGGATGTTCACAGAGCTCTGTGTCCATGAACATTAATACAGAGGTGAAGGAAAGGTAAAGATGGAGTAGAAAAAAAATGTAAAGCAATAGAGAGCATCCTGGAAAGGATTGTAAAACAAAACCCAATCAAAAATGTGGAGGAGATTCACAAAGCGGGAGTCAATGCTTCAAGAACCATCGTGCACAGACATATGCAAGACATGAGAATTCAGCTGTCGCATACCTTGTGTCAAGCCAATCTTGAACAAACAGCATTAGAAGCGTCTAAAGACAAAAGGGACTGGACTGCTGCTGAATGGTCCAAAGCTAAGTTCTCTAAAAAAAAAGTGAATTTTGCATTTCCTTTGGAAATCAAAGTCCCAGAGTCTGAAGAAAGAGAGAAGGACAGAATCCATGTCACTTGAGGTCTAGTTTAAAGTTTCCACAGTCACTAATGGCTTCGGGAGTCATGCCATCTGCTGGTGTTGATCCACTGTGTTTTCTGAGGTCCAAGGTCAACGCAGTCGTCTACCAAATAATTTTACCACACCTCATGCTTTCTGATGCTGACAAACTTTTGGGAGATGCTGATTTAAATTTTCCAACAAGACTTTTCACCTGCACACAGTGCCAAAGCTACAAGTACCTGGTTTAAGAAGCATGGTGTCCCTGTTCTTAATTGTCCAGCAAACTCATCTGACCTTAACACTATAGAAAATCTATGGGGTACTATGAAGATGTGATACGCCAGACCCAACAATGAGGTACATCTTAAGACCACTATAGCAACCTTGGCTCTGTCGTAACACACTAGCAGTGCCACAGACTGATCGACTCCATGCCACGCCGCATTGCTGCAGTAATTCGGGCAAAAGGAGCCACAACTAAGTCTTGAGTTCTGTACATGCTGATCTGTCTCATGTTCATATTTTCAGTAATTTTCAGTAAATGTGGGTTGTTTATTAGATGTCAGTTATAATGATCAAATGAATATAAATAAACACTTTAAATATATCAGAGTGTGTGTAATGAATGTACAAGCTTCACTTTTTACATAGAATTTCATGATATTCTAATTTTATGACTAGCATTTGTAGCTCAGCCCACAAGGGCAGCTGTTGCTGAGACACTGGCACCACCCGTCCAGAATTTCCAAGGTAAAATGCTGCATTCTGCCACGAAGTAACCAGGTCTACACCTTATATGAGCGCCAACCACAACGTGACAAGCAACTGGGGTAATTCAGTGATCATAAGCAACCTGCCAGGTGTACCTAATCCAGTGATATTCCATAGTATAATTCAATGTTTCCCTCTTTAGGATTACCTGTATCTAACAGGTTCTGTATCGGTAACAGTAGGTTTGGTTGCAGTCACTACAGGTCTGGGGAGGGTCTCCTCAGTTGTTGGGGCAGAAGCACTCACAGTGGATTCTTTGCTCGAGTCTGAATGCTGGAAAGAGAGGAACATAATCAAATCTAGGAGCTTGTCATGAAATGAAAACACACACGCATCTGTATTCTCTGAATGAGAGACCCGTGATTGTTCAGTTTAGTAATTAAACCTGTGTGTGTGTGTGTGTAAGAAAACCTACGCTCCACTCTGAACTGAACAATGAATAAATTGCAAGTTTCAACACGTTAGTGATATTTATGGTGTGTTAACGTGGACCGAGAGCCCTGGGTGCACACACACAACTCATCTACATCGAGACAGACATGAGGTTTCACCACCTACTCACAGAAACACATTAAACACTCAAACTACAGAGTAGAAAAGGAACTTGAGTTCACTCTATTGTCCATATACATGTGTAAAAATTCTCAACACTTTCGTTTGCCCCGGGTCTCAAAAAGCAAACATGCCTTCCTTCTTGGGTTCAAATTCAAGCAATCAAGCTGAAATCTGAACTCACCTTATCTCTGCCGAGTCCCCGCACCACGTCAGACATGCGGTTCTCCAGTACTGGCTCTCCCTGTGGGCTGGCGGAGCATCCAGGTAGTGGTGGGAAATTGGAGGGAGCCAGGTCAAATTTAGGTGGTGAAGCCTTAACGTCAGTGAGGGGAACTGGCTTCTGTGGGAGAAATCACAGACAGAGAGAGAGAGAGTAAATAAAAGCCACGAAGTTTACTCTGAAACGTACTGATGGGATAAAATCTGCAAGTATGTGCTCATCACCGTGGTTCGTTCATCTTCTCTCCTCCTCCGTGTTGCTCTGTACGTGTTCCGTCTGTAAACAGAAGAGTAATTCAATATCTTTTTCTGGATTCTATGGTTTTATTTTTACCAAGACATCAACATCTGGTAACAAGAACATCGGTTTGATTACTTTTATTGATCCCGTAGGGAAATTCTCACTCTGCCTTTAACCCTTCCAGGGGTGAACACTTGAACCTATTGAGATGCACAGGGAAGAGTTGGGGTTTGGGTGCCTTGCTCAACGGCACTTGAGCCATGAGTTGCCTAGAGTTGGGATCGAACCTGTGATCATTTTGTCCCCAGCCCTCTACTCTACCCATTCAGACACGGCTCGTAAATCTTTTTATTGTTTTCACGATTTCTAATTAGCTGTAGCATCCGCTCCTGGGACAACTGACAACGCTCTAATTTATTCCACTCTTAAATAATCTCAAAGACAGTAGAATAAGGAACTTCACGTTGTTTGGATTTGGTATTACAACCATTCCCAGATTGCTGGGTAGCACAAGGGTAGGAATAACCCTAGACAGGGGGTGCCAATATATCATAAGGTACACACACACTAATGTGCCATTTAGAGACACCAATTAACCCGTTATGCATGTGTTTAAAACGCGGGAACAAACCGGAGTACCAGGTGAAAATCCGCGCAAACGGCTAAGGAACATGCAAACTCCACACAAATTTCTCAAGGGGCTTGAACCCAGGATCTTCTTGCTGTGAGGCCACAGCACTATCCATTGCACCACATATTTAAATTTATGTCCATTAGAACAACATCATTAAATACTTTGAGTAACTCCCGACTTTACGGGGCAATAGTGTCTTTACGAAACGGATTAGGAAACGTACCGTCCGCGTCCCGCCATTGTGCTGTCGTCATTTGGCTCAGTAGAGGTGGTCAGGTGTGAAAAAGAGTTGTTGAGATCAGAGGTGGCCAGCATTGAACTACTGCTGACAGAAGGTTGTGGACTGCGCAGCCCATCCACCATAGACACAGCCGGGGCAGTAGTGACGAGTCCATCATTTACCCTCGTATGTGGCTTCATGTGGTTCCTGATGAAACATAGGTTTGAACGAGACAATTACAATCACCTTCACATGCTCCAACACAATATATAGTGTTTGCTAGCAGGTATGGAATGTGCCATCTCATCAACAAGCTGTGCCCTGCCAGCGGGATTACTTTGTCTTCTCCTGACAACAAAACTCCTCTTCTCAAACTGGTTTATTCGGTTAGAACTCAAGTTATAAATCAAGCCATTGTGATTATACGCTCTTCAAGCCAAATGTTAAAAACATCTCTCGCTTGTCCATGCCACCTGGGGTCACCACATCAAGTCACCTGCATTACGATCTGGCAAATGTTTTACACCTGATGCCCTTCCTGATGCAACCTTCACCCATTCGGGCTTAGGACCAGTCAATTTGGCGTCTACAGTTCACCTAGCATGCATGTCTTCGGACTGTGGGGGGGGGGGAAACTGGCGTACCCAGAAGAAATCCACTCAAACACGGAGAGAACATGCTAAATCTCCGTTACAAATTTCCCAGATCGCTCTCAACCAAGGATCAAACCCGGGTCCTTCTTGCTTTGGGGCGACAGCACTGCCACTGAGCCATCTGATACATTTTTGGGGAAAAGACTGAACTGATCAAATGATATTAAAATAAAGACTGGCGTGATGCTCCGATGGCTTTTGAGCTCAACACCACAAACAAAGTTCCAGTTACAGCCGCAGTTTCAATGTTATTTCATCATCGGAGAGAAAGAAATAAAATATGAACTGATTAAAAACACAATATTGGGTTTTAAGATGGATATTTTCGATATGAATATGGAGGTGATTAGATCAATAATATTTTAGGCTTTAACAGCTGTACCTGAAGGCATTTATTACATTCTTTCTTGAATAGAGTGGGACACTGTGGGGACAATAAAGGAGCGGGATTTAAAAAATAAACACCTAGTTAAGGGGTGGACAAATCAACCCCGGGACTAGCGGAATTATTTGATTTTGATTACTGTTATTGAAGGGAGATTCATTCCATTCAGGTGTAAACACAGTTTTCCCCCCACCAAGAGGCACGGGGAACAGTTGGGGGGTTGGGTGCCTTGCTCAATGGCACTTCAGCCATGACTTGCCTAGAATGGAGACCAAACCAACAAACTCTTGGTCCCTAGTCCTCTACCCCATCCATTTAGCCCCAGCTGACCCCATTATTTTATTAATGTTCGGCAAGTAGCTCCATTATTTTTTTATTGTTTTATTAACGTCATCTTCATCATCGATGTCCATGATGATGACAGGAACACGGTCATAATTACAAACAAGTTTCACACCTTGTACTCAATTCATTAACATACACAAGTCAGTGACAATTTAGCATCTTCAGTTCACCTAGCATGCCTGTCCGGACTGTGTGAGGAATCCGGAAAACCCGGAGTAAGCCCACGCCAACACGGCGAGAACAAGCAAACTCCACACCGAAAATCCCAGGTCGCCACATCGGGGAATCAAACCCGGGTCCTCTTGCTGCGGGGTCTTTAAAAAGTGTTGTATAGTAAACTTGCGGCGCTACTCGGATCAACCAATGGTGTAAAGATTTTAAAATGGCAGATAATTTCCGAGCAAATGGTCAGAAATAAACGTCCATGAAACAAGTAATTGTACTTCAAAAAGATTAACTGTTATCATACGGTCTCATTTTTCAAAGCAGTATGTAAATAAATAAAAAAAAAAAAGATTATTTGTAGTTAGATGAAAGTTCA
>JAOUQV010000015.1:2031755-2044821 GCA_028565295.1 Aspidoras spilotus | reverse complement strand
GTGTGTGTGTGTGTGTGTGTGTTGTTATGTGCACGGACAACTCCGGTGGAAAGAAAAAAAAAGAAAAACAATTCACAGTGAGATATTGTGTTTGGATTATCATCAATATCATCAATACGGCACAAAAATGTCACGATCACTACATATCCCCCAATTACTCGGCAAAAGACGGACCGGAACTGTAAAGACGGACCGGAACTGTAAAGACGGACCTGAACTGTAAAGACGGACCGGATCTGTAAAGACGGACCTGAACTGTAAAAGACGGACCGGATCTGCAAAGACGGACCGGATCTGTAAAGACGGACCGGATCTGTAAAGACGACCGGAACTGTAAAAGACGGACCGGAACTGTAAAGACGGACCGGATCTGTAAAAGAAGAGCGACGTAAAGAAGTTCGGATCTGTGAGGGATGTGATGCAGAGTACACTTTAGAGGATTTGTGAAACCCCATAGACATCATCACAGAGCAATAATATCACGCAGAGACAAAAGACAAACACTCATAACCTCTAATGTTATGACACCGGACAATTCTGCTTGTCGTTTTAAAGATAATCCAACCCCCAACTAAAGAATACAGAAGCAGGCAAAAGGAGAGCTGCATATCACCAACAGTTGTGATTTCCAGCCAATAACATGCATTTTCGGACCTCGCCCGGTGTGGCACGCCAGTCGTATACGCAAAGAGTCATTTGTGGCTTTTAAATGATTAGCAATGTCTCAATTATTTGACTGTAATTTAAAACCTACAGTCTTTGTTTAGCTTTGGTATGAAGTTACACCGTGTAACACAGACATGTTGTAACTTAAGCACGAGTCACTACTAAACAATTCCTAACTGGAGTAGAAACTAGAAACGTCTCGCCGCCGTACCCGATATATGTCAATTCGGAAATTTGGAATGATCGGTTGCATCACGTGCATCATATGGTAGAGCAAATCCTCCCTGATGTTACCACTTTACACTGAATAACAATTCTGTACTTCCTTTTAAAAACACACACCGTCCTGTAAGTCATAGCTACTCCACATAGTCACCTAGAAATGTGAACGTTGCGGTTCTGCACAATGATCTAACAATGAAATGGAAAGAAGTCGTTTATAAATCAATATACATAGCAATTATGTAATCGCAAAAATAATAATAATAACAAATCAGTCGTATTACAGCAATGAAGACTGATGCCCTATAAGCACAATGAGTCGAAGTGCTTCTCTTACAGAACGCATACATGTAATAAACCATCCGATGAAGACAAACAAACGCTATGATGTTAAATAAAAGGCTAATAAAAATTCACGCTAAAAAGAGGTACTGAGTTTACACGTGATGAACGAGATACTTTACATGAAACAGGTCACAATTACAATCATTTAAAAAAAAAACAGTCTCTGGTTTGTTCTCCAAAAGCAATATTCTTCAGCCATTTTGGTTTTGCCCCATTTTTTTGTCCTTTCGCTCTTTTGAGAACATCTCCACATCTCACCTCTCCTCAATCATCCTTACAGAAGAAGTTTGCCATTGCGGTGTATTTTCAAAATCTTTCCCAGTCTCTGTTTAGCTGTGGCAAGTCCTTTTTTAGGGCGTTTCCCTGTAGAGAGGGGAAATATTTATTAGCATTGTATCCATGTCCTGATCATATTTACAGCAAATGTCTTCAAATCATTTATATACATGAGACGTTCAGGGCTTTGATCAAGAATCCAGCAACGACAGCTTTTTGATCAACACCTTAGCCCCCGAGAACTGCTGGGTCCATGAGCAAGGCCATTAATCTGTCCTGCTCCAGGGACACCATACTGCAGCTGCCCATGCAGTCCGTCCCCGGTATCCAGAAATCCCCTTTATATTATTAAAATACGAGTAATAAATGGCTCTGCTCGAATGCAGCTCGTCATCATCATCAGGAACATCATTTGATTCAAGAAAAAAACAAACACACTACAAATGTAATAAACCGGCACAAAGCATTTACCTTGTCCTATCCCAGCAGTCCCAGGACTTGCCAAGCCTGCAGGTGAGGGTGCAGAGGGAGAGTAGCTGCTGCTGTTTTGTGGAGAAAGTGAGGGTCGCCTGGATGTGAGGAAAACGCCTGGTGCCATGGCAGCACTCCCTCTGGATCCTCCTGGGCTAAATGGACCTGGGCCTGCGGTGTATTCATGGTCCAGCAGGCTGGCTGAGTATGTTTCTACTCTCCTTTCCTCTGCAATACAGTCCACTAAGGGCTCAGCGGGCAATGGTGGAGACATTGATTCTGGCTGTATCTGGAGATGGGCTGCTGCTGCTGCTGAATGCCCTTTCTCTTGATGGATCTTCTTTTTTGTGTATTTCCTTTTTGTTGTAGTCTTCTGTTGTTCCTAAAATTAAAGAAAGATAATCAGAAGATGGCCCCCGTTTTTGTAAATCTACTGTCTGACTGGCTGCATTGTGCCCACCTGTTGAGCCAATTTGGCAGCAGCTGCAGCAAGCCCAGTCTCAACAGATGCAACTCGAGCTCCCTCCCGTACTGGCCGCTCCTGCTTTGGTAGCGTAGGAGTCACGCGAGCTGAAATTGAGACAGGAGCAACAAAAAAATCTGTCACTTATGCACGTGTGTGTGTTTCTAGAGAAGAAACCTGATGAATCACAGTAACATTACTGCCATCAATGCAGACTGGTACCTTTTGGACTCCACGGTGTATCGTCCCAGTTTCTCTTTCTCTTCATTTTGGATTTCAGTGTGTGTTCCTCCTCGTCCGACTCTAAGGAAGGGTACACTAAAAAAAAAACATTTACAGAAGTCAAGAGAGTTGATCAAATGAAGTGTCTCTACAGGATGAAGCTGAAAATGCCATTTAAAGCCTGAAATGATGTAACAGCCATGTTTAGAAGCGCTCCGTGTAGGATTATGCCACTCCATATTTGCTATTATCATAAATATTATTGTTTAGATTTCTAAATATAAAATTAAGTATTAATACTTTCGCAGGTTTTAATTGTTAGACAAATGGAATCCAAGCAAAGACGAAACTAACTGCTCACAACGGGGAGTTTATTACAAGCTTTGCGGCGTTTAAAGCAGCTGTGGAAGTCGAAACGCACCATAATCAGAGTCTTTAAAACACGTCCCCAGGGTCTCCTGCTCATCAGGACTGTCGTCATCACTGAGGTGCCTGGCCGGTCGTTTGATAGGTCGCTTTCCGGGTCTTTGGATGATAGTCTTCTTCTCCCTCCGCTTCTCTGCACCACCCACCATCATGGCCCTTCTAGCTTTGTCTTTCATTGTTCCCAACCTTTCAACACCACCAGACAATGGCGAGGAGGAGGCAGATGAAGAGGATGAAGACGATGAAGAAGAAGAAGAGGAGGAGGAGGAAGAAGGAGGATTGGCCATTGATAGCATGCCCTGGATGGCATCACGGGTACTCGGAGAGGCTGGTGCTTCCTCGCTACAAAATACAAAAAAATAACAAGCAGTGGAACGTTTAATCAGTTTGTTTTCCTCATTGTACTTCATCACCCTGTGTCCCCTGTCCTTCTGTTACAACTAACTGAGCTCAAAAGAATTCGCTATTAAACTTATAGCAAGTGTTTAATCTGATTGAGTGAAACCATGGTTCAAATCTTTCAAGCAGTTAAATAAATAAATAAATAAATAAACAATCTGGCCGCCGCTCTTGAGGTTTTATTTGGCGATGACAGAGTGGCATGAGGAAAAGCGGTGAAAGTCAGCTTACCATCACAATTACAAACAGGGCAATGGCCCAATCACTGCTGACTCTCCAGTCTTATTGATAATCACAGTTTCCTTCTGTACATGCATCTATTTCACAGGTATCTATCTTATCTATCTTATCTGCAGCCTCGATTGCTCAGTTAGTAGAGCGTACACTGCTGAAATTCCACAAGCATTAGTAACTCGAGTTTGACTACTTGCAATAATCAGACAAGAGATTGGGATTCTTAGATTTTCCGTAGCCCATGGTTCACGTCTGTGCAGTGCCCCATCACAAAGCAATCACAGCATACCATATTCATTGGTTTATATCTTATCTATCTACTGTTCCAAAACATTTAACAGCAAATAACACAATCATTTATTTATTTATACCTGAGGGCATTGTCCAAGCCAGCGACCTGCTTGCTAGCCTTGAGCAAGTCCAGAATTCCCCCGGCTCCTGCTTTTAATCCCTGCACAGTGAGCATCTCTTCATCTGTGGTATAATCCTCCTGAGTAACACAAACACACACACACATTTACTCCAGGCAATGCAGTCGTGTGTTTTATTTTTATTAGCCATTGCACTCTCTGGAAAAGTGACCAGAACAACACAAGATGCTAAAATAATTCTCCAAAAATCCTGAACTGCACAGGTTTAACTGTCATGGCAGGTGTGAATGAGGAAGCCCTTGTTCTCTAAGACTAACAGACTGATGTTTGTCAGAGAATATGACCAGGATTTCTGGAACAAGGAATTATCTGGACACTATAACAGAAGACAACGCAGCATTCCGTGAAAAGAACCCAATACCAACTGTATAACACGGAGGTGGAAATGTTTTGGTTTAGGAATATTTTGCTTCAGCAGGACCTGACCAGCTCATGGTATCTATGACCTCTACCATGTAACAGGGGGTTTTTGAGGAACATGCAAAAATAATTTAAACTGAGATGGAACTGGACACTTCAACATTACAATGATTAAACATTACAGTAAACACACTGGCTGAAATCTAAGAACTGAAGAGTCCTGAAAGTGTCGTAGCTCAGCGCCTAATCCCACTGAGATGCTCAATCTTACAACTCTTCTCAGACCGAAGCCAGAGACTGGTTGATGACTACAAGTAGCGCATCACTGAAGTTATTTCAGACTATGGGAGAAACTCCATCTACAGGCGTAGGGTGTCCTAACTTTTCCAGCTAGAATGCACATTTTAGTTTTAAATGAAAAAGATTAGAATTTGACGTGTTAACATTCCTCAATGAAGAAGTTCATATTTAATGGAGTGTCTGCATGTTCTTCACATGACTGTGTATTCATTGCAGATTTACGATGTTATTCTACACCTTATACTGAAGTGCTGCGCTCTGCTTTACCTCAATGTCAAAATCCACCTCCCCGGGCTCTCTGACACGGTGTGGGTCCGAGCATGGTTTGGCTCTGGGTAGTTTCCTGGGCAGACCTACTGCAGAGTGATAGTGGATTGTATGATGATAATAAGCATGGGTAAGATAAACAGAAACAACTGTGTGCCAGGAAGTAAAGACTACATCAACTTACCGGCCAGCTTCTTCTTGCTGGGTAGAACTGCCCTGCGACGAGAAGGAGGGCTTTCATCTATCTGAAGCTCATCTTCAGAATCAAAGTCTGATGAAAGAGCTGAGCTGCTTGTTAGAGCCTGGAACTGAGCCGTGCGTCCTGCTCCATTGGTGTTGCCAGAGCGACCCCCCTTCTTCCTGAAGGAACAACAAATCAGAGATGTATGATATAGAATAAAACTACAGCAGCGAAACCCAGATGTTATACACGTTTTGATACAAGACCAGTCGTACCCCTGTATCTTTCCATTGGTGAGAACAAGTTTAAGCTTGCTCTTATTTAGTTTTCCTTCCAGTTCTTCTACACAGGCACCGGTCAGTTCCATCTTTTAGAAAGAAACAAACAATTCAATTCTCACGACCTGTAGGACATCAGAAGAATTGCCACATGCAAAGTGTTGGTTAGAGTCTAGAAAAATGACCTTGCTCTTGTTTTTGTTTTTATTGCCCGGTTGAAATTTCTTTAGTGTGTGTTTTGTATGAATCTCAATCAGGTCCAGCTCTCCCGCCTCCATCTTCATTTCCTTCCCCTTCTGTCCTTTTTTCTTCACGCCCGGAGGGCCCACGCCCCCAACACCAGGCCCTTCTTTAGATTTAAGACCTCTTTTTTTCCCTGGAGGTCTGCCTGGGTTAAGCAGAGGAGTGGTTGATGGAGGTTTGGGGTGAGCAGAAGGAAGGGCCTGTGATCCACCAAATGGTGCCCCACTTCTGTTTATATTCTGCTGGAAGATGTCCTGTGAAGGGATTTACGCGTGTAATTATACAATTTACAGACATTTAAAGCTTCGGTGTGTTTCCATGCATTTACTAAACACAGAGCGATCATTACCTCTACCAGTCGTATCTCTTTAGCCAGATCTTTTACCAGCTGCTGGGTCTTGATGGTTTCTGGAATCTCATTCTCATGCTCAGTCAGCGACTAAAAATCAAAGAGAAATAAATAAAAACTGCTTTTTATCTGAGAATATCTGCGTGTCTAAACTTTTACTGACCATTTCACAAATCAGAAAACACTAATTACACAACAGGCAGGTGATTAGTGATCGTGTGTTTAGGTGATTAGTGATTGTGTGTTTAGTGATCGTGTGTTTAGGTGATTAGTGATTGCGTGTTCAGGTGATTAGTGATCGCGTGTTCAGGTGATTAGTGAGTGCGTGTTCAGGTGATTAGTGATCGCGTGTTCAGGTGATTAGTGATTGCGTGTTCAGGTAATTGTGTGTTTAGGTGATTAGTGATTGCGTGTTTAGGTAATTGTGTGTTTAGGTGATTAGTGATGGTGTGTTTAGGTGATTAGTGATGGTGTGTTTAGGTGATTAGTGATTGCGTGTTTAGGTGATTAGTGATTGTGTGTTCAGGTGGAATAAGTGTGTGTTAAGTGTATTATATATTGTGCATAACCAGTGTAAGCAGTAACGTGTAGATGATTATTAAACACTACAAGTTTTAATCGACTGAGACAGATGACCTCTTTGCGAGTCCAGCTTCGGAAGGCATTATTCAGTGCCTTGGCGCCATTGACCAGATATGAGGCAGGATGCCGTCGATTTTCTCTCAGTCCTACACAAGAAGGAACAGCCACATATGCTCTGAATTGTGTCAGTGATTCTTGTGTATTTAACTATATTAGAACTCAAACATTGAATTTTATAGTAAAATCACATTTAGCTCAGTAGTAATATTACCACTGTTATGCAACACATTCCTGGAATATCTTACCTCTGAACGTGTCAAGTAGATGCTTGCCAACATACCAGCACACGGTTTCAAAGTTAGGAAACTTAAACAAGTCTGCCGTGCTGAGCCTCTTCTCTATTTCATAAGCTCTATAATTAAAAACACCACTCATTAATTTCACATGTTAATCGGGTGTTAAACAGCAAACACCCACCGGAACAAAAACCTCACCGGAGCTGCATGTCAATGTTGAGGCTGTGAAGAAAGTTTCCTCCAAATGCCAGGCAGTCAACAGGAGTCAGAACGGCATGGATCCATCCTGATGAAAGACAAAACAACAGTGGACATGTCTCATAATAAACATTTTCACCTGAAAGTATTTTACAACTGTAATTAAATGGTAAACTGATTGATTCCATTACAAATCGTACCAGTCGGAATAAACAGTGTGTTTCCTTGCTTGAGTGAGCACTTGTAGCACATGTCCACTTGGTCCCCAAAGAAAAGCTCGTTCTGATTGGAGGAGGAGCTCCAGCGCTCAAAAAGTGCCAGGTTAGCAGGAGTTGGACGAATCAGGTAGAAAATCTTTTCTCCCTGAGTCAGAAACACAAAGGAATTTTCTAAATTAATAAAATTTTATTAAATGGCGCATGAAAATGCTTTTTGAGCTGAAATTCAGTTACTTTTGTATAATTAAACAAATTCGCTGTACCCGTAGTACATGGTACCACACAGACGTTCCTCCAAAATCAATGTGGAAATCTGTGTAGCTGTCCTTCACCCCCATCAGACAGTACTTCTGTACATTTGGCCTCTCAAACACTGACTCTTCTGGCCAGAGGTTTTCCACCCATGATAGTTTCCTCACAATCTTTGGGGTCTCTACGAGGTTCGACAACCTGAGTGCACACAAACAATCAGGAATTGTTTTAAACAGACACGTAATGTTCATCCAGATTCGTTTAGCTGTCGGTTTATTTCATGGTAAAGATTCTCAGTGCTAATGTTACTCCTGTAGTCCCACACCAAATCCCTGGTGGATTCTTCTTCACTGTTTTCTCGACATCTAGGATGAAAACGGAGCTAAATACGCTAATAATTGACCTGTTGCTGTAGAAAGACATCAGATATCCGTCACAAATGCATGCACAGATTTGACTTATTTAATGTCTTTGTAATATCACTTTCTAATGATTGATGTCAATTTCATGCATGTTACCCAAGCTTGGGGGGGGGCGCCACCCACACGGCCACGGGGAGAACATGCAAACTTCACACAGAAACAACTCATCATCCAGGACCTTCTTGCTGTAAACAAACAGCTCTACCCACTTCACCACCTTGCTGACCTTTAGTATATATATGTATCTCCAGTGAAACAAACGCGACGCACTGCGTACATTTTTAAAACTTTTTCAACATTATTTTACTATTTGTGTCTTTCACGTGTCCAAACTATACCCTGCAGAAAACGTTTACTTCGTGGATGGCACTACATGATAAAGAACTCTCTCTCACACACACACACACACTATAGACAGTAAATGTATTATTATACCACATATAAAGCTTTTCCTGACGTACCAAATGAACCTGCATACCTAGTATCTGAAAACTCCAGGCTGATCACATTGAGCACTCTGTCTCGGTTGGGGCTGTTATAGTACTCAACAAAATCCCCAAGTTTCATCTTCAGGTCTGCTTGACGCAACACGTCAATCACGTCAATTTCTTTATCGCGTCCTAAAAGTAAAACAACACACATTTGTAACAACTGATCACATTTGCATATACAGTAGGTTTTCTGATCAATAAACAGAAGTAGAGAGGTTAAAGTTCTTTACCGATGTAGTGCTCAACATCAGACACGGAGAAAGATGCAGGCGGCAGACTCATGCCCAACCCATCCCTCTTCAAAACTAGGACTGGAACACTGAAGGAGCGCTCCTCCAAAAAGTCCACAGTGAGCTGGGCTCCTGTCGGCTTCAGCAGGACCTCGTCAGCACTAACACACGCAGGATAAAAAAATCATTTACAGCTGCATATTTATGTGATTTTTTATTGAATTACTTCATCTTTACCGCATTTACACTTGCAATCAAAAGCACCGATTTAAAATACTTATTGCCAAAAGTATTTGCTCACCCATCCAAACGATGGGAATCAGGTGTTCCGATCACTTCCATTGGCACAGGTGTGTATAAAATCAAGCACCTAGGCATGCAGAGTGTTTTTACGAACATTTGTAAAAGAATGTGTCGCTTTCAGGAGTTCAGTGAATGCCAGCGTGGAACTGTGATAGGATGCCACCTGTGCCACACAAATCCAGTGGTGAAATTTCCTCCTTTGTCCTAAATATTCCACAGTCAACTGTCAGCTGTATTATAAGAACATGGACGTGTTTGGGAACGACAGCAACTCAATGACAGCAATGAAGTGGTAGTCCACGTAAACTGACGGAGCGGGGGTCAGCGGATGCGAAGAGGTCGTCAACTTTCTGCAGAGTCAATCACTACACACTTCCAAACTTCATGTGATCTTCAGATTAGCTCAAGAACAGTGAGCAGAGCGCTTCATGGAATGGGTTTCCTCCATGGTCGAGCAGTTACATACGTAAGGCAAGGTGGGTGAGCAAATACTTTTGGCAATGTAGTATATATATTACATAACATTTATTATAATTAATCGCTGCAGAAAGTAACAGGATCAATGCACTGAATTGTAGTTAGAATGTATTACACTGAACAAACTAAGGTGAACATTAAAATAATAAATTCTAACTATTTTCCATTGCCATTTGGTAAATAATTTAAAAAAAAAACTTTTGCATTATTATTTTTATTATTTTATTACTGTAGTGAAAACGTGCAAACACTGACGCGATGAAACTGAATCATTTTCATTTAATTCGCCTCTTTGCAGTAGTCTGTGCAGGGCGTGTAGAACACTCTACAGTGTTAGTTCTGATATTCGGCACATTCGAGGAAACCCACGATCAACGGGAAAAAACCCACGCAAACACGGGGAGAACATGCAAACTCCACACAGAAATTCCCAAGTTGCCCCACCCGGAGATCAAACCCGGGTCCTCTTGCTGTGAGGCCACAGCACTATCTACTGAGCCACCGTGCCGCCCAGAGAAGACATAAATAATAGAAAAAGTGAGTGAGTGTGTGTGAGCGAGTGAGTGTGTGTGTGTGAGTGAGTGAGTGTGTATATATATATATATATAAAACACACGGCACATTTTCTAAAACAACTACAGAAAATAGTGTTTGAATGAAAAAATATTACCTGGGAAAATTGCGGCTGCGTAACTCACGGACAAACTGAGCACTCCCGGTCTTCGCAGGTCGCCCCGAATCTCTCCTGCCTGCTGAACCATCAGAGTGCTTAGAACCTCCGCGCCGCTTACGCACTAAAGAAAAACAACATTTTATGATTAAACGTCTGCATACATCATTAATAAAGCCTGCACTTTTGTAATGTTACTGTTAGGAAAATGACAAGAGATTATAAGTTACATTGAGGAAAAGTATTTGAGGTACATACTGACAGAGGGTCCTTGTGTCACTTGACAGTTAGGACAATGGTACAAGTCAATGTCTGCTGCTTTGTCTTCTTCCACTCCAACACAGCTTCAACCAGAACATAATCAAAATTAGACACTCTCTATACAGATTATTATACACATCTGATGATGTTCAGTAGTGTTTCATACAAGAACGCCCCCTACCTTCCATGAAACCAGTCCTGACAAACATCACACTCGATCATGAACCGTGTGACGTCGTAAGGAAGTCGGCACAAGCAGTACACTGGAACAGAAGCCATGCTGAAAATGTGGACAGACTATTTCAACACCAGAGTGTTTCAGGGGTGGCACCGGGTGCCAGGCAGATTCTCCAAATCCACTCAGTCCGTACTCCAGTAGATTTCAAATACTCCGCAACGTGCTATTAAAAAAAAGAAAATTAAATAAAGTCGGATCACAACTCTGGGCTTTCGCCACCACTTAAAAATATCAGCACACAATTCATGCCACATCATAAAGATTATGTACGCACAGCTCCCTTTCAAATATTACTGCATCTCATTAAATTATACACAATCATCCTTCATCAACAAGCAGAGTCTGCGGGGAGAGTTTAAATATTCAACTGATCAGCGGTTCGATTGTTGCCTTTAACCATAAAAAACAATGAAAACTGTTTTCTAGAACTGTTTCAAGTTCGCCAGGGCACAGAGTAACATGTACCATCTAATTACTGCTCAAGAGTGTGAGAAAGTGTGTGACACAAGCAGCGACTTGCTGTAAAGTAAATATGGCATCAAAAAAATAAAGTATATTTTTCGAAAAAAAAAAGTTTTATGTTACAATTCAGAGAGTTTATTCATTCATGCATTAATTTCTACCACACGTCAACTCTGGGCACAAGGGCAAGAGCATCCCGAGACAGGGTGCTATTCTATCATAGGGCACACACACACACAGTCAGTCACACACACGCACTAAGGGTCACTTTAGAAACACTAACTAAATAACGCGCATGGTTTTGGTATGCGTGAGGGAACACGGGGAAAACACCCGGGAATCGTCCTTACTGCTGTGAGGCAAAAGCACTACCCACTTCACCATCGGGCAAACCCAATTCAATTGGAGACTTTGATCACTCAAATTTATTTGCATTCTTTACTGAATTGCAGACATTTCTTGTACATATTAATAATATTAATAACTATTATTAAATTAAACTATATATTATTAATAACTATTATTAAATTAAACTATATATTATTAATAACTATTTATATACAACATTTTCAATATCTTAATTATTATTACTATGTTATTATTACTATATTATTAATACTATATGATGATGATTATTATTAATGTTATTGTTATTATTATTATTATAAATATTATGATGATTCTTGTTATTATTATTATTATAATTATGATTATTAATGTTATTGTTATTATATAATTATTAATGTGGCGCGGTGAGGGATGTGTTTTTATATTTGTATCGAATCTCTCTCTCATGTCCATGTGCTTCACTAACTCCACTCACTGTGTGTTCACTGAGAAGTGAAAGATAACAGAAACATATGTCCTACTGATATCTATAAAACTATTAAATATACAATAACAAGTATAATTAATCAATAAATAAGTATTTAAATTAATGACGTTACACTAAAAACAAGTGTCTGTTAATCGACATACAAACAGACCCCGTGTATCAAACCCGTTCCCTTCCATTAACACACTGTAAACAATACACACGAAACCCCGCTAGCTAGCAAACTGTTAGCAATTTGGTCATCTTATAGACAATTTAAACGGTATATACATTTATATATTCGTATATATTTAATTCTATATCTACACTGAGCTTTAGTAAACGGTTTAATAAACAAACTTTGTATGGAAAAGGAACGTGCATGGCCATGGAACATGCTAACTGCTAACACTGATCTTCGCTATTAATTAGCCGCGCTTGCTAACTTTAAAGTTGTCCGGTTAACTTCTGGATTAAAACGACTGAATATCACAAACATGTGTGCCGCTGCTATACTATATTTAAACAAACATTAGGTAAAAAAGGTTTCCCACAGCGACTGGATCTTGAAAAGACCAAACCGCGCTTAACGACGCAGTGGTTGATGTTTCTTACCGAGTGTAGAGTGTTACTGGTGGCCGAGGCCCGAAAGCGGCATGCCGGTTAGATTCCGTGGGAAACCCCGAGGCGCAATAGGGCCTAGTTTACAAATATTACAACGCTTTCCATTCGTAATATTTGTATTTTTGCGATGATGGTTGTGATGGTTGTGAATAAACGAAGCCAAACTGATCCAAAATGTGACAGAAGATTTACAAAAACAACAGTTATAACCAATGAACTAAATAAACATTGTCGGTGGAAGAGTTGTCCATGACGGCAACGTCCGCGCAGCGACCTCTATCGGAAGCAGAAGGAAAAGTTTGAGTTCAGCTTCATTTCAAATTAGCGGGCCCCGTTTATTCACAGTCCCTTAGTGCGTCTTCTTCTTCTTCTTCTTCTTCTTCTTCTTCTTCTTC
>JAOUQV010000015.1:1943130-1953527 GCA_028565295.1 Aspidoras spilotus | reverse complement strand
CTCTGGTTATAGTTTATTAACACACACTGGTTATAGTTTATTAACACACTCTGGTTATAGTTTATTAACACACTCTGGTTATAGTTTATTAACACACACTGGTTATAGTTTATAACACACTCTGGTTATAGTTTATTAACACACACTGGTATAGTTTATTAACACACACTGGTTATAGTTTATTAACACACACTGGTATAGTTTATTAACACACACTGGTATAGTTTATTAACACGCTCTGGTTATAGTTTATTTATTGTGTTTTATTTTATCTGTCACCGAGAGATTTGCCGGATTTACACTAAGCCATTGTTTTGTATTGGGAGATGAAGCCATGTTTATGGTATCATTAGGGGAGTTGGTACGGTGCCCGCTGCTACGCTGTGAAGATAGACGGGTATTAGGAGAGGTAAAAATGACCCTCTCTGGCTATAGAATTTATTCGATTTACTTTCAGACGTGATCTCTGGATTTTCACTACACTTTGCCCATCAGCAGACTTTCATTCCCTCATTACAGTGTTTTTTTGGTAGGAGGGCGGGGCATCATATGCTTGTGGTTAAGGAACCAGCCTTGTGAACAGCAGGTCCCTGGTTTAATTCCAAGTACCAACAAGTCATGGCTGAAGTGCCTTTGGGCAAGACACCTAACCCCCAGTTTCTCCCCGGGGGGCGCTGTGTAGGCTGCTCATCGTTCAAGGTGTGTGTGTGTGTGTATATGTGTGTGTATATGTGTGTGTGTTTCACTGCACGGATCAGGGTTAAATGCGGAGGACAAATTCCGGTGTGTCAAACATAGATCACTTCTTTTTTCTTCTTTCTTTCCCATCATCTGTGCACGTGGATGTGCGTCTGACTCTGTCTTTATGATAAATATATTAATATTTCAATATTAACTGAGATTTATTGATAAATCACTGCATGCTGCACGTGGGGCTGGCATTTTTCTTGCACCGCAGTCATAAATGCAGTGACACTAACCATTTAAAGCTACGCAGCAGTGACTGGGGTGACATCGAGCTTGTATAGGAAGTGCTTTTGTTACTAACAGATAGAAGTTTGGATCATTTTCGTCATGACAGCTTGCTTTAGTAAATTATTTATGTTATTTTTATCTAGGAATGGGAGTTTCTAATATAACTAGCTGGTTGTTTACCCATCGTACACACACATAACTGGGGTTTTCTTATTACCCCTGGGAGTATTTGTTTTTCTTGTGTTGAGTTACAGAGACTAGCACATTTGCATGGGCAGGTTGCAGGCATTAGAGCTTATTTACATTGCCTGGATGGTATCACTTTTCTACGCGCAGGGCTGTACATATCTCTTTATCTCTCTTTCCTCTCTCTTTCCTCCATCTCTGTTGTGTCTCTCCTTCTTTTGTAGGAGTGATTAAAAACATCGAAGAGATGGGAGTGCACTCTTAGTTTCCTATACACAAGAGTGCGGCTTTGAAAAAAGTGCAAAAGAAGGAGAGACACAAAAGAGACGGAGGAAAGAGAGAGGAAAGAGAGATAAAGTAGAGATAGAAGAGAAATAAAAGGGAAATTAAAGAGAAATAAAAGGGAAATTAAAGAGAAATAAAAGAGAAATAAAAGGGAAATAAAAGAGAAATAAAAGAGAAATAAAAGGGAAATAAAAGAGAAATAAAAGAGAAATAAAATAGAAATAAAAGAGAAATAAAAGGGAAATAAAAGAGAAATAAAAGAGAAATAGAGAAAGGGGGGGGGGATGATGTAAACATCTAACCAGTGCAGTTTCTCTTGTTTCCTTTACCCAACTGTGTGTTGTCAGAGGAGGAAACACATGTATATCGAGGGATGTGGGGGGAATAACGATTTTTTTAACGCCGTTGCTAACATCAAAAGTTGATGTTTTCTGTAGTATCATGTGACTTCAACAACATCATTATGATGATTATAAAAATAATTTCCAGCAGCACACAGATTTATTAATAATTACAGTTTTAATTCATCAAAGATCAAATGGTTGTGATTTTAAATCATGAATTATTCTCATTCTTACATTTTTTAATTCATCCATCAGTGCAATATGCAGTAAGTCTCACTGTGTTCTTACTGTAGATGGAGTATATTATTATAATTATTTTATTTTAATGACATCATTATAGTTAAAACAACATTAAAAACACTTAGCATGAGCTGTTAACAATCACATATCAGATGACAAATAAAGAACTTGGATTAGGAATACCTTGCTACTGCTAGTAATGTACATTCCGAATAACACGTCATTATGAATTTAAAAAAATTATTTCTTTCTTGTGTTTAATTACATTTTTAAAAGAGAAAAAAATCAAAGAAACCAAGACGATGATTTTTACATTTATAAATATATACAATTTTTATACAGGGAAAGGATTCAGGAGTCAAACTGTACAGTAGATTAAAGCACGTGTGCCCCGTCACCTGCAGCACATTCGTATGATTGATGAAAATACACAGAAAAAACACTATCTGTTACGAGACAGAGCTTTCTCATCTCTAATAAACACCCTCTTGCAAGAATGGTGGAAATATTCGAACCCGTATACACTTCATCACAGACCCATATTGAGCATGTGATTCCATTCTGATTCCGTTTCCTCTCAATGTTTCTTCCTCTTATCATCTCGGGAAGTTTTTCCTTGCCCACTGTCGCAGTCCGACATGTTCCTTGGAGAAAAATAACCTTTAGAAATCTCATATTTATTTATATTTATTTACATATTTATATATTATGTTGAATTATATTTTGTAAAGTTGCTTTGTGACTATGTATAAAGCGCTATATAAATACAACTAAACTAAATATTATCACAATCTTTACTGTCTAGTTTATACTGTTTATCAGATAGTCCTAGGCAGTGTGTTCAAGTGCGACCATAGATGGGGCTTTTATCTGTTATTTAATTTAATAAAATACACTTTTTTATCTCGGAAAAAAAAAGAATGTGTTTGATAACACATTACATTTGTCAGTGATGGGCAAATCAGATATGCCCCGGAGCATGTGTAAGGGCTCATTATTATAATAAAAGAATACGTTTGTGTGGCGCAATGGATAGTTCTGTGACCTCACAGCAACTAAGACCTGGGTTTGATGCCCATTTGGGGCAATCTGGGAAATTTTGTTGTGGAGTTTGTACGTTTTCCCCGTGTTGGCAGGGGTTTACTCAGGTACCCTGGTTTCCTCCTACAGTCCAAAGACATTGTTATGCAAATTGGAAACGTATATAGATATATGACTTTGTGTATAAGATGAGAGACTTGTGTATGAGTTTGACCTTGTTCCTGTCATTAAATGGTCACTGATGCTGAAGATGACGTTAATAAATAATTAAATAAATAAAATCGTATTAATCTTCCTCCCAATAACATAAAACAACTACGTTATGACAGTAGCATTGACAATGTGTAAGACTACGAGTTTATTAAAAATATTTTTAATTGCTCGTGTAATAATTAATTAATTAATTTATTTATTTATTTACGCTTGCGACCGATGAAGATTTTGGCGGAATCGAGTAGCAGCGACTTTGTTTCAAGCCGGAGTGTTTATGAACCGGAACAGGAAGTGGAGCACTCGGAAGTTGTGTTTTCTTTGTGTATCTCCGTTTAGTGTTGTTTTATATAGAGGAAGTAGCGTTACGCGTTATTTATGTACTATTTTAAATATTTAATAAGCGCGGAGTTTTCATTAGCGATCATGTAGCACTGTGGTCGGTGGTTTCTTCTCCGCGCTTGATGAAAGTGTGGGCGGATTTGAGAGTTTGTTAAACCCGGATTAAAAGATAGCGATCGAGCTAAGCTAAACTAGCTACATGGACTCTAATCTGTAGCGGTTTGAACAGATATAAAAGCTTTTGTATCGTCGGTTATTCTACATCTGTTTATTTAAAAAAAAAGAATGAGTTGAAGACATGTTTGATATTTAATGGTTTGTATTCCATGTTTTGTCTTGTTGTAATGTTCCTATTAATGTGGCATTAGTGGAGTGCACGATTTAATTCACCCAAGTTTTTAAAAACAGAGTAAATCTGCAGTTTGTTAGAAACACTCGTTTACAGCGTCGGTGTCTGTCCTCGGAAAATAACATGGATCTTGTTGAGCCGAAGAGAAATATAACCATGTCCAGAATGAATGTTATTGAAGGATGTAATAACGGGCTGTAATTGAATATTTGCATGTTTCAGATCTCTTTAGGGAGATCATCTACAGGAGGAGGGATGGACGAGCAGAAGTCAAACTGCGAGGAAAATGATTCCGAAAAAGCAGGTTAGCACACTGTCTTCATTTCCTTGTATCTCTGCTAGGTTATATTTTAAAGCTTGTGTCTTCTGCGCTCTGTGTCTTCTGCGCTCTGTGTCTTCTGCGCTCTGTGTCTTCTGCGCTCTGTGTCTTCTGCGCTCTGTGTCTTAGTGTCTTCTGCAGTTGTCTCTTATACGGTTGCATCGCATACACTTGTCTTAGTGTCTTCTACGCTTGTGTCTTCTACGATTGCATCGCCTGCACTCTGTGTCTTCTGCGCTCTGTGTCTTAGTGTCTTCTGCAGTTGTCTCTTATACGGTTGCATCGCATACACTTGTCCTTGTGTCTTCTGTGCTTGTGTCTTCTGCGCTTGTGTCTTATACGGTTGCATCACATTCGCTTGTGGCTCAGTGTCTTCTACGCTTGTGTCTTGGAATCTTCTGCGCTTGTGTCTTCTATGCTTGTGTCCCATACGCTTGTCTTAGCACCTCGCACGCTTGTGTGTTATATGGTTGCATCTCATGCGCTTGTGGCTCAGTGTCTTCTACGCTTGTGTCTCACATGCTTGTGTTCTAGACACCTGTAATTTGCCTTTGTAATCGTATGTGATACAGACGTGTGAGAAATGCCGAGTCGGCGTTATGTTGATGTTTTGTGGTTATTATTATAATTTGTTTATGAATGAACATGTAGCAGTTTATCACAATTTTCCATAACAACAAACTCCTGCAGTCTTTTTGCGTCTTGTACTTGAACATGTCTCTGGCCTTTACTTTACAGCTGATGACGGTGCCTCTTCAAAGGACACTGTCCCACCAGAGGGGGATTCAGAAGCCCCTTTTGCTGCAGAGGACATCTCAGGCACTACTATGGACCCTTCCAATGCACCAGTGTAAAGCCATTTATTAACATTCTTGTTTATTGTTTACATATGAATAATACCGCAGTGTTTTGCGTCGGTGCCATTTCAAAAACACTCGGATCAATACTCTTAGATCACGTGTGAAGAAGAGTCTGATTTGGTTCTGTGTGTTCAGGGAGATTGTGAGAACCTGTGCACTTTGCAACTGCGCTGAGAGAAGTCTTCTTGGACAGAGGGAGCTCCGGTGTTTCGGGCCCTCCTCTGTTTGGTCCAATCTGGAGCCATCTACCTCCTCACTGCCATTAGCTGGAAATGATGACCTGTCTTCCATAGGCTTCTCTGCACCGGTCAGCCCGGCATCTCTCTTCGATGACAAAGGTATGTTGAAAACGATGATTGTTTCTTTTCCTCCATTCATTAAAATATTACAATAGTTATTTTGTTTATCTGTTGTTTGTTTTGATACAGGGAGCTGTTGGGTTCACTACTGGTGTGCAGCATGGTCAGAAGGGGTGCAAAGGTGCAAGGGAGAAGAGCTGTTAAATGTGGATACAGCGGTCATCTCAGGGATACAGCAGGTAGACCACAGGTTTCACTTGAAAGTTGTTCAAAATGTTTAGAAACCCCGAGCTAATTCTTTCTTGCTGTTCCAGCCGTGTGATTATTGTAAAAGGATGGGTGCAACTATCAGGTGCCGCGCTGCGGGTTGCTCACGGTTCTACCACTTCCCTTGTTCGGCTGCGAGCGGATCGTTTCAGTCAATGAAGCAGTTGGTTCTTCTGTGTCCTGAGCACAGACACCAGGCAGAAGAAATGGGTACGGAATACCGCCGAAGTAAAAAAAGACCACCGCTGGTTGACTTGTTGGATTTGTCTAAATGGTTATTGTTTGAAATTTCAGCTGGAATGGATTCACACTGTCTGGTATGTGCCTCTTGCCCTGCTGAAGAGTTGCCAGGACTACTGTTCTGCACAGCATGTGGGCAACACTACCATGATGCCTGTCTTGAGATGCGTACCACACCACTCCAGCGCTCTGGCTGGCAATGTCCAGAATGTAAGGTGTGCCAAACCTGCAGGTATGTTTGCTAGAGCTCTTTCAAACCGGAGTTCACCTTCACTGACATCTTAATCGTAACAGATAATAAAAAAAAACATGTGATTGTATTTAGGCAACCAGGAGACGACACCAAGATACTGGTCTGTGATGCGTGTGATAAGGGCTATCACTTATTTTGTCTAAAGCCAACCGTGGATTCCGTCCCCCCGGATTCCTGGAAGTGCAAAGTAAGATTTACACGGCTTTATTTGTTTGTTTTCTAAAGCGTACAGTGAAATATAGACGCTCTACTCGTCCCGTGTTCATCTTTCAAGTAACCGTAGATTAGCGTGGTTGAGTAAATGAACGCAGTAATAACTAATAGTCACTAATGTTAACCGAGTGAGAGTTTTTTTGGATTTAATTAACTCTGGACTCTGCTTGGTCCATTCCCTACCTCTGTGCCTCCTGCGAGGACATTGTTTTGTTGGCGTAGAGGTATATTTTGGGTTCGGTTGGTGCTCTGTGTAGTTATAGTTATGTAGAGGCGACATTTCGTAGTTTTGATTCCAGCCGAAGACAAAAATCCCTGAACTTAAGTAGAAAGTGTCGTATTCACCAGGGTTCTGGGCATTAAATGCCACAGACTGGGCATTTAAGCTCTGCCATGGCACTACAGGAAATGCTAAAGGAAAAGAGGTGTGCAGTGGCGTTGTTATTGAACAGAACGGTTTAAAGTGTGTGTGTGTGTTTTATTGCAGCGGTGTCGTGTGTGTTCTGACTGTGGAGCTCGGGGATTTACTCTCCCTGACTCTGCACAGTGGTTTGAGAGCGATACGGTGTGTGAAAGCTGTCAGCGGGAGCGTGTATCAGTCTGTGGGGTCTGCAGTAAAGCTACTGAGTCTTCGGTCACGCTACAGCATCGCTGTGCCATCTGTCACAGGTGAGTCTGTGTCTCTGTACCGTTTACCAGGGGCATGGGTGCTTCACACAGGTGTCTTCTAACTGTCGCAGTACTCACAGGTAACTAGAGACTGTCCTGGAGATGATCATTGGCTGAGTCTTTGCCATTCTTTCTCTTTTTTAGGTGGGTACACGATGCGTGTGCCTCAGTCTCTCAACCTCCAGATGAGAAATGCATCTGTATGATCTGTGGAGAAGCACATCCTGTTGTCTCCGAGACGGAACCGTCATCTTCGCAAGTAGATGAGGAAATGGATCCGGAGGAGCCCATGGATTTAGGTACGTGTTTTATTTATTGATCTGTTTTTGCCGAAGTGTGTCGGCACCGTCGAGATTACCCTGGCACTGGAGATAGCTGGTGATTGTTGTCCGTCTAAATACTGGCTTTATTCCGTCTCAGGAAAAGAAGCCGATGTTGTTGAAATGGAACAAATTCCAAAGAGCATTATTGAAGCTGGACCACAGCAAGAGAAGTCTGTGGGTTCTCCTGATCCACAGCTGGATGGTGAAGACTCTACTGAAGAACCAGCTCAAGTGACCCGGTTTTTAGGTAATCACTAATCAAGTGTGTGCAAGTCATGGCTTTCCTCTTCTGGACTAATACTTCACTAGGAGTCAAAAGTTCTGCCAAAAACATTCTGTATGTGCCGTCAATAATTTAGAGTGCTTGGGGTCTTCCTGCCCGAATTGTACCCCACTTCATCAGAGAGAGACGAGATTGCAAGAATATTGTGTAATGGACGTTTGTACAGTGAGGGGGAAATTGTGACTCTGAGGGTTTTTATAAAGTGATTCCTCAGCTGTTGTTGTTTGTGGTCCTCACTCCGTTGCTTTATTTTTAATAGGTGAAGATGATGACGTTGGAGGCGAGCAATGTTCTGCTGAATGTGCTGTTGGTATGGAGGATGGCACTAAAGCTGATGCCACAGCAGACAGCATTGCTAACCCTGCCAGTGACACTATGATGGCAGCAGAGCATCACGCAGATGTTCAGCTACATGTCATAGTCAGCAAACAGGAGCGACAGGAATCGAGCAGCAACGACGACACCACAGAAACCGAACCAATGCCGGTCTCGCCCTTATCACATCTTCACCGCCCGCTTCCTGCTGCTTTAGATGAGGCAGAGCCTGTAGCCATGGATACGTCAGAGGGGCAAAATGAGGAGTTGTTGGGTAGGACTTGTCACCCTATTCCTCAGGTGGAAAACTCGGACACAGATGACCGAGCCGGGCAGTCCGAGGACGAGGAAGAGGAGGAAGAGCTGTTGGATGAGGGGCACTGTAAGGATGATGGTCAGTCTGAAATGGTTTTAAAGCAGGAGACTGATAGTCAGGAAATGAACCTAAAGTCAGAGCTGCTCCTGGATGAGATGTCCAACATCAGCCATGGTGATGAGAGCAGCAGTGGCTTCCTAGGATCACCAGCAGAGGTGGACTCCCAGATGCTGTCCAGGGCACGCTCCGATTCCTTGCTGACAGAAAGTGATGAGTTTTTGCCCTATGACTCATTGAAGTGTGACGGAGAGAAGTTGAAGCGACGAGGATCTCCAGGACGCTCCCGGGTGAAGCAGGTAGAGTGTTTGTGTGATACCTGTGCATTAATGCCCTCGTTGGTTGCATGTGGCAGAATCATTTTGTATTCATGTCTATACGTGTTTTCGGCATGTTTTGCTCGATTGTGCAGCAGGGACGGGGTGGCGGTTTCCCAGGAAAGAGGAGGCCACGAGGAGGAGGGGGTGGAAGAGGAAGAGGACGATCACGTCTCAAAGCTATGGCCTCTTGCATCGATGCTTTTTTAGTGAGTGCCTCATGTTTTTTTGGATTATTTTGTTGATCCCTGTAGGAAAACACTTTCTCTGCATTTAAACCATCCGGGGTGAGTACACGGAGCAGTGTGTGCTGCCCCCATTGAGGTGCACCGGGAACAGTTTGTGGGTTGGGTGCTTTGCTCAGCGGTACTGTACATGCCTGCAGTGATTGAACCGGTGATTTTTATATCTCTATAGCTGAAATATTACATGTTATTGTTATTGTATCTGTTACATGACAGTAAATGTCTACGACTGACTGCGTTCCGCATTAGAATATATTCTAAATAAATACTTTTGAGTAGATGGAAGTGTCTCCTGTGTGTGTGTGTGTGTGTGTGTGTGTGTGTGTGTGTGTGCGTCTATAAACCAAACGAGCATTTAACCGTGTGGGTAAGAATTTTTGCCCAGACTCGGTCCAGGGCTTTCACTGTAATAGATGCCATTATAAATGTAATTGTCTCTGATCTTGATGTTACTGGTGTGTGTTTAACCTCAGATTGCTCCACACAAACCAACTAAAGCAATGTCTAACACAAAACCCTCTTTTCCCATCATCCATATAGCAAACCATAACTGCAGACACTGGACTGAACAAAGAAGATGAGGAGGAAGAGGATGACACGATGCAGAATACAGTGGTGCTCTTCTCCAGCACTGATAAATTTGTTCTCTTACAGGTACAGTGCTGGCTTTTTCTTGTGTGGCACGTGTGTTGTTAAGAGTTGACCGTTTCACAAACCTCCTCTCTCTCTCTCTCTCCCTCGCTCTCTCTCTCTCTGCCTCCAAGGACATGTGTGTAGTATGTGGCAGTTTTGGGCGAGGTGTAGAGGGCCAGCTGCTAGCTTGTGCACAGTGCTCCCAGTGTTACCATCCGTACTGTGTAAACAGCAAGGTAAGCAAGTCATGACTGGTTTTTATGTTGCGATGCAGTGTGTGTGTGTGTGTGTGTGTGTTCATGTTGAGATTTACTGCCTTTGGTTTATCCAATTCTCTCTGTAGATCACTAAGATGATGCTAAGAAAAGGCTGGCGTTGTCTTGAGTGTATTGTTTGTGAAGTGTGTGGGAAGGCTTCGGATCCTTCTCGGTTGCTGCTGTGTGATGACTGTGATGTCAGCTATCACACCTACTGCTTGGATCCACCGCTGCACACTGTGCCAAAGGGGGGCTGGAAGTGCAAATGGTACCTCAGTAGTTTCTGTGTAGTATGTACTGAAAAGTATGCAGCATGAACTTCAGTGACACGTGCTCCGCTGGGCTGGTTAATTACAGTCACTCTGTTGCCAAAAGTATTCACTCACCCATCCGAATGATGGGAATCAGGTGTTCCGATCACTTCCATGGACACAGGTGTGTATAACATCAAGCAGCTAGGCACATGCAGAGTGTGTTTACACACATTTGTGAAAGAACGGGTCGCTCTCAGGAGCTCAGTGAATGCCAGCGTGGAACTGTGATATGATGCCACCTGTGC
>JAOUQV010000015.1:1931838-1942811 GCA_028565295.1 Aspidoras spilotus | reverse complement strand
AATCACTACACACCTCCAAACTTCATGTGTCCTTCAGATTAGATCAAGAACAGTGCACAGAGAGCTTCATGGAATGGGTTTCCTCCATAGTCGAGCAGATACACACATGAGTCAAGGCAGGTGAGCGAATACTTCTGGCAACACGGTGTACATGTGTGTTCTGTAATAAATTCCTGCAACATGAAGCAGTTTGAATATGGTCAGAAACCAGTTCACCATTTTTGTTGATGACCCAAAGCAAATGAAGCCGAGTTTGTCACTGCATTGTCTGACGTGTTCGTTGCTTTGTTGCTGCTATTCTTCTCGTTTTAGGTGTGTGTGTTGCATGCACTGTGGGGCAAGCTCACCTGGCTTTCACTGCGAGTGGCAGAATAACTATAACCACTGTGGCCCTTGTGCCAGTTTGGTCACATGCCATGTATGCCACAAGAACTTCATGGAAGAAGAACTGCTTCTGCAATGCCGGCATTGTGAGAGGTACGTGTAGTGGACAGTGGAGGAATTCCAGATACGTGGGGTTCGAAACAACGATGTTTTTAAAATGTGTTTGTTTTTGTTATTTCTAGATGGGTACATGCTGTTTGTGAGAGTCTTTATACAGAGGATGAGGTTGAACAAGCCTCTGATGAGGGATTTGCGTGTACCGCTTGTACCCCGTATGTCCCCAGACCCGTCGGTGAGTCTTTGTACACTTTCATATTTAGCATTTAAAGTTATTTTTTATTAACACTCGTACGTTCATACTCTCTCTACAGTCGAGTCCCCAATGATGTCGGCAGTTAAATTAAAGGAGCCTGGTACGTTACCGTTCCCAGACGTGTCTTCATTTAAATCAGAGACTACATCATTGTGTTAATGTCTAAAATATTTCCTCTCTAGAGCCACAGTTTTACCGCCTGGAAGGGGTGTGGCTTACAGAGTCAGGAATGTCTTTACTCCGCAACATTTCCATGTCACCACTTCATAAACGCAGACAGCGACGTTCCCGACTCGGAATCCTCACTCTTGATGGAGCTCCTGATGGTCTGGAGCTGAAAGATGGCGATGGTGATGGAGAGGATGGAAAAGGTAGTTTGTTTTGTTTTTTTTCTGATGTATGTAAATGTTAAACTAGTTTAAACCCGTCAACAGCTGGTGAACAGTCAGTACTACTAGTAGTCCACTAGAAAGCACATTAATGACTGACTTTAACTAGTCAGATGTATTATTATGTAAATTAGGGTTATTTTACTTCCTACCTGCAGTGAGTCTAGAGAGAACTGTATATCTGGATGCGTGCCTGCCCTTTGTCTTTGATGTAATATTTTACATCATCACTATCTCAGTACCAGTGTGAAACGGTTAGTTCTGGTACAATCAGCACAAATCTGCTTTTTTTTGTTCAAGGCTGTGCCGAGTCAGTGGATTGTGACTCAAAAATGGAAGCTCCTGGCAGCCCAGATCGTGATGGTGGTATGGACAAGGAGCCAGGGGCAGATGGAGGCATCGATGGGACTGCTGACTGTGGTGATCTTAAAGGAGCAGATGAAACGGATGATGGAAAGAAGAGGAAGCGTAAACCGTACAGGCCAGGTGACTGTGATGGGGTTGATGGACCCTGTGATGGGGTTATTTATACAGTTGTTTATTTGCAATGAGATGTAAATGAGCGCTGAAGCACCTGGTTGATACGTTGTAGGAATTGGAGGGTTCATGGTCCGACAGAGGAAATGTCACACGCGAATGAGAAAGAGTCTGTCTGCATCTGTTGACGCTGTGTCTGAAGGACAGGCAACAGAGACAAAACTTGAAGAAGGCAAGTGAAACCAGCTTTTAATTGCATTTATATGAACACGTGTTTATACTTCGAAGGTGTTAATTTCTAATTGTGTGTGTTTTTTAAGGTCCTCATCCTGACATGGATCCTCCTGACGTGAAGGCATCAGAGGGAGATGCTGAACTTGCTAAAAAGCGTAGAGGGAGAAAGAAAAGCAAATTGGAAGACATGTTTCCTGCATATCTGCAGGAAGCCTTTTTTGGAAAGACGCTGCTTGACCTAAGTAAAAGGACATTTCTGGCCCCTCCAGCCCAGAGACTTTCTCAGGGCATGCTGAGACCCTCGCTACCTTCCTCTGGCTGTAGACCTACAGCTTTAGAATCAGGTATGTGCAGTAGGATTTTCGGATATCTGAAAGTATTTCGTAAGTAAATATCAGCAGGGCGGCATGGTTGTGCCCTGGGTAGTGTTATAGATTCCTGCTCGTAGCAAGAAGGACCTGGGTTCAATCCATGGTGGACCAGACTCCGTCCCGCGGTCCAAAGATATGCATGCTAGGTGAATAAGAGATGCTAAAATTGCCCACTGCTTGTGTACTATGTGTATAACCAGTAATGATATATAGATGTAACCTGGTTGATGTCATGTGATGGCCATTGATGTTGAAAATGACAATAACATTAAAGACTTAAATGAAACGTGTTTACATTGTTGTAGTTGAGGCTGAAAACCGGGCACCTGAAGCAACCATGCCACTTAAGCGAGAATCTGATGGAGAGATAAAAGGTAAGTTTTAATCTTAAAGCCGTGGTTCTATAATAATTTTATTGATTAATTTTCAATATTAATATATTTCTCACGTTTGCTTTTTTCATTGTTTTAGAAACTGCAGGAAAAACTGAACAACCATTTATGGATGATCACCATTTTGCTGACACCCCTGGTTCAGAAATGCAGAGAAATGGAGGTAAAACCTGGTGCTGAATGTTTAAGCGCATGTATGTCGAAGCAAACTGGTGTTTATGCAGGTATTTCTTTGTTAGCTCCTCCACAAGGGACAGAAAAGCAGGACTCTGACCAGTTCTTCCGTAAGGTACTTGGACCTTCAGATGGTAGCACTTCAGGTGGAGTGATTCAAACTAGCATGAGGCCCGTGTTGGAGGGAGACAGTAATCGTAGTATGTTGCCCCTAAGAAACCTTCATGGTAAGAAATAAACAAATGCCCACCTGCCAGTCTTTATATGCTACTGAATGAGGTGTATAGGTTCACGATGACCTACATTGTTTAACATTATCTCCAGGTGCTTCCACATCTGGCTTATTGCCCACAGCTAGTATGATGGAGTCTTTTCAACGACTTTCCCAATCTCCATTTTTGGACCCACTGTAAGTCCAAAGTGAAAATATGTTAGTTTAAAAAAATCAGTATTTATTATTTTACTTTATATCTCACTTCATATAAATATTTGTTACCTAGCGATCGCAGTGGAATTTTCAGTCCGGAACAGGATGAGGAAAGTCCTTGGGCAACACCTTCCACTCCAGCGACTCCCACTACTCCCCCAACTCCCACTGAACAGGAAGGAGACGGCTTGTCATACAATCAGAGAAGTTTACAGCGCTGGGAAAAAGACGAAGAGCTTGGAAACCTCTCCACCATTTCCCCTGTTCTCTACGCTAAT
The DNA here is from genome assembly GCA_028565295.1 of Aspidoras spilotus. NCBI lineage: Eukaryota > Metazoa > Chordata > Actinopteri > Siluriformes > Callichthyidae > Aspidoras > Aspidoras spilotus. The sequence continues at coordinate 1,939,372 of JAOUQV010000015.1, read as the reverse complement.
ATCAACTTCCCGAACCTCAAGAAAGACTACCCCGGTTAATAAGTCTCTCACAAACCCTTCAACAACCTTGTATTCTTTCCATTTCATCAATAAATCATCTCTAATACTTTTTGACAGATTGGGCGAGTCGATGCAAACAGATAATGAAGATCTGGAGGAAAGTGTCTGCTCCCGACAAAGTTCCATTTTTGGTAAGTACCACAGTACCACAGTACCAGCTGAAAGTTTGTACCCACCCCCCCGTTCAATGTTTTTATTTATTTTTCCAAAATGATAAATTCTTACTGAAATCATGAAAGCGGAAGATGCAGGGGACAGAGGAGGTGGAAAAGACTGACACGCTGTGGTGACCCCTGATAAAAGGGAGAGAGAGGAAGAAGAAGATACTGAGATCATGGAGACTCTGAAGAAACACGTAATGAATCATGTAGTAAACTTTAACGTGTTAAAACCACGTTAGTTTTAGATTTGTGATTCTTCAAAGTAGGAAACATTTGAATTTGTTTAGAACTTTACACATCCGTGGAATTTTCTCAACCGGCTTCATGAGGTCGTCACCTGGAAGTGATAACAGCTGTGACTGGTCAGGAGAGAATCTCTTAATTGTCCCGCCTTTTTGGATTAGATTCAACTCGTCACTGTGCAGAGTACAAGTACCGAGCCAATGAAATGCAGGTAGCATCTAAACAGAGTGCAGTATACCGTGTTGTTTACATAAAGTGCATAAGATATAAATATAAATACATAAGTGTAGTTGATGCACAGAGAATATCCACATGTGAGTAATGTTCTCTTTATTATAGCAATAACGACTCTGTAAATAAAGATAAACCACAGTCTATTATTAGTTTAATAAATAACACTCACTCAATCACAAACATTTCCAGAACTTTGAAAGTATCTTCAGGTGAAGACACAATAACCATTAAACCTCAGCTCTTATCAGGACCACCCCGGAGAAGTAAGACCCAGAGTTACCTCTGATGGGATGACCTGGAAATTTCTGTGTGGAGTTTGCATGTTCTCCTTGTGTTTGCGTGGGTTTTCTCCGGGCGCTCCGGTTTCCTCCCACAGTCCAAAGACATGCATGCTAGGTAAATTTGAGATGCTAAATTGTCCTGACTTGTGTTTGTATATGACTTGAGTATAAGATGTGAAACTTGTGTATGAATATGACCCTGTTCCTGTCGTCAATATGGCTGCCGATGTCGAAGATGACACCAATAAAACAAACACAGGATAAGTTCATCAGAGTTACCATCCTCAGAAACCACCAGTTAATAGCACCCCAGATAACACCCCAGCTAAATGAGGTCAAGTAGCACAAACATCTCATCCTCAACTGTTCAGACCAGACGGCGTTAATCTGGACTTTATGGTCAAATTGCTGCATAGTAGCCATTTCTATAGAGGAACAAGAGAAAGAGAAAAGGCTGAAGGGGTGTTCCTGGCCTCCACAATAACCTGATCTAAACCCAGTTGAGATGGTTTGGGATAAGTTGAACCACAGAGTGAGGGAAAAGCAACAAGTGCTCAGAACCTCTGGGAGCTCCTTCAAGAGTGTTGGAAAACTGTTCCAGGTGACTTCCTCATGAAGCAGATTGAGACATTTCCAAGGATGTGCACAGCTGTGATCTCAAATCTAAAACAAACGCTTTATAACTCAAGTTTACTACATGATTGATGTGTTCCTTCAGAGTCTTCAGTGTGAATGTACAGTGTAGGAAAACAATAAATAAATATAAACATTGAATAAGAATGTGTTTAATATTTTCACTGCTATTGTAAATATAATCAATATCCTATCATCCAAAACTGATCATGTCCATCCTATGTTCTGTTGCATTCCTCCAGCAAAAGGCCAAAGATAACAGGGCAGCTCAGAGAATCAGCAGAGCACAGAAGGTAATTATTGTGACATCACTTTGATACTTTGATGTAGTTAGCGTTACTAATGTTTTGCTCTTTCTCTTGTTGACAGCAAGCAGAAAGTCAGGTGTTGAGACCTGTTAAAACCGAGACAGATCGGATAAAAGTGGAGCGCCCAAGACTTCACCTTCAAATTCCACCACCCTCCGGTTCTCTTTCCACTCCCTCTCAACCTAGTTCCTCTGAAAGTGCATTTCCCTTTACCCCAGATACTGTATCTTCAGTTTTTTCTCCAGATGCAAATCTGAAGGCCTCAGTTTCAACAGACGTTCATATTGACTCCTTTCCCAAGCTTCCATCCCAGTCTCCACATGCTCTGTCTCACCCGCCAACTCCTTATTCACAGCCTTCCTTTAGCCCTCTGCGGGTCTCCTCAGGTTATGCTTTACCTGGCCCACAGGGTGCTCCTCAGGGACGGCCGGCCAGTCTTGGTTCCCATGATATGCAGCCAGGTATTCCTCGCAAAGCTCAGCAGGTTGATCCATTCTTTAAGCCTCAGCAACAGATTGTTCCATCCCAACAGGCATCTCGGGAAACTGTTGGTTTACCTGACGGTCCTCGACCAAAAGCATCTGGAGCTGGAGACGCTCCATTGTTCTCCCCACCCCACACAACTCACCATGTGGAGATGGTTCGTGGCAGACAAGAGTACGCTTCATCTTCATCCCCTGCAACTGTTGCTTCTTCGCCAGGAGGAGTGCAGCAAAATAGGGCAGATATGAGTGTGCCATCTCAACGTGCCACTGCTGGTCCAGGTACAAATTCACCAGCAGGAATGTTGGACTCTGGAGATGGTTTTTTCAAAGCTCCTATGATGCCACGCGAGACCTCATCTACGCCTCTTCTTCCTAGTCTCTCTCCTAATCATCCTCCTGAGCGCTATCGTCAGTCTCCCTCTGCTTTTTCTGATTCTTGTATACAGTCTCCTCTTACGCCCTGTCCGCAGTCAGGAGACGCCTCATCAACCTTGCTCCAGAAACTGCCTTTACCCCAGCACGAACCTTATCCAAAAGTTGCCTCTAGCCCTCAATCACAGGGTAGTTCTCCTCTCACTCCAGGAGCACTATCTAACGATGGTCTTTCTGTTCAGTCACCAGCTACCCCACGCTTTCAGTCTCCTGACCCCCACTCGCGCCCACCGTCACGGCCTCAATCCAGAGACTCGTTCGCATCACTTCACAAGCCTCCTCGCCCATCCTCAGCAGCCACAGAGTCTCCCTTTAGGGGATCACCTCATTCCAACCAGCAACCTCCTTGTTCACCATCAGTGGCAGATCCACTAAGTGGAAAACCACCCAGTTTTGGTCACACCCAGAACATGGATCTCCCTCAGATAAACCAGGCACAAGTAGTGGGCTCAAAACAAGTAATAACGTCCCAGCAAACTCAGGTCCTGCTTCAGCCATCACAGTCCATGCCACCAAACATAGCTGCTGATTTAAACGCTAAGACACAAGCACCAACTGTAAATCAAGATGCACATTATCTACCGGTCATGCCAAGCACCCAAGAGCTGCCCGAGATTTCAGCTGGACAAGACCAGTCTCTTATTAGCCTTAATCCATCAGAGCTTGAAAAGCATAGACAGGTATAGAAGCAGTTTGTGGTCGTACATTAATTATTAGAGCCATAGAATCTGTTACATTTTTCCTTTTCACTGCAGAAACAGAGACTTCGGGAATTTTTGATCAGACAGAAAATGCAAAGAAACTCCCTTCGTCAAGAAAAAGAGGCAAATGCACCCATAAGTAACGCCCCAAACTGGCAAGAAGGGGAAATGGCAGTTTTTCAACAAGATAAGTCCCAGCGAGCACCACCGCCGTATCCACAGGTATTTTATCCACAGTGACTGTTGTGATCAGACACTACGTTGTACCTCATTTCTCTTGTCATGAGCTTTGATGTTCCATTTTGTCTGTATCTTTGTGTAATATGTAAGAATTTGGTTATATTCACTACTTGCTGCAGTTGATTGACTGATTGAATATTGCCAATTAGGACAGAGCAGCTGCTGCTCATCTTGCCATCCCAGGTAAGCTACCTCTCCCTTTGGGAACAGTAGATGAAAAGCTGTGCCGCCCTCCGGTTCCCGGAACACCTGGCGTCATGGATCCTAATGTTCTACGGTATGTTTCTTTTGTTGTTTGTATAAATAGAACGTGAGTCATTGATAAGTAAGAAATACAGCATTAATGCAATTACATGTCCAAAAATGTGTCCATAGGCACCCGGGTGCTAATGTTTCCCATGGGATGTATCCTCGTCCAGCATTTCCTACACAGTGGCAAGGTCAGGTTCCTGGGCCACGAAGGTTTCCACAACCGTCCATGGTTACGGTTGGACCCAGACACCACATTAATGCTCCTTTAAACAATCCAATGAATACGCAGGTGATGCAGGGCATGCCTAATCCCCTTGCCGTATCACAAGGAACTGGACCTGAGACAATGCAACACTCTGTGTCTGGACCTCCACCACCACAGTTTATAGAATTAAAACATAATGCTCAGAGGTTACCCATTGGACCCCAGTTTCTGGCAAGGGCACCCCATCCTCGGCCACGCCTATTCATACCACAGCAGGAAGTTTCTGCTGGATTTGTCCCAACAACTTTGCCACCTTTTGCTACTCAAGGTGGGCAAGGAACCAGGCTTGGATTGCAACAAGCTCAAGCTAACATGGGGCAATTACTATCACAGCAGAGCACTTTACCACCATCTCAACCCCAGCTACACCAGCAGGAGGTTCCGTCTTCCCATTCAGACACACCAGGCTCTCACTCGGCTATTCAGCAGCACAGTTCTCAAAGCAGTGCCACGAGAGAACACCGACCTACGGGAGAAACTGTAGACATGCCGGAAGCTGACATTGAGGATCCTTTTGCAGCTAAAGAACTTGGAGAATCTGGGGCAGAAGCTGGAGTCGAGGATGAAGATGATCTTGCACTGGACTTGGATACTGATAAAGGGGATGATGATTTGGGGAACCTTGACAACCTTGAAACAAATGATCCCCATTTGGACGATCTACTTAACAGTGATGAGTTTGACCTGCTTGCATACACGGATCCTGAGCTCGATCAAGGTGACCCCAAGGATGTTTTTTCTGACCAGTTACGGCTTGTTGAAGCAGAAGGTGAGGGTCCAGGCATTAAGGTGGAGGAAAAAGCTACAGTTGGTATAGCTACCAAGCAGTCAGTCATAGCTTCCATCCAACTACCTTTAAAGACTGAGGCTCCCACACCTTCCAGTATTCCTCTTCCTCCCAAAGCAGAGTCTTTACATGCCAGTAAACATGCTACAGTTAAACTCGAAGAGAAAGGTTTGATTGCCCCTCAACAGACACCACAAACTGTGGTTAAAGATGAGATGGGTGAGGCTGTGTCTTTGCTTCTTGGTGGAACACCGTCCAAAATCTCAGCTCTGCCAGAGAATTCCTCTGCCTCACTTAGCACCGTCCGCATAGGTGGCGTTCCTTTTCCTCCTCCAACCCAAACTAATACTATGTCTTTTCCTCCTGCAACCCCACATCCAGACCTAACTGAAGATCCACTGGGTTTGCCGGACAGTGGTGGGCAACACTCCCCTGCAGTTGACCTTGACAAAGTAGAAAGCTCCCTGGAGGCTAGTGAACTGCCTCTGTTAATTCAGGACCTTCTGGAGCATGAAAAGAAGGAACTTCAGAAACAGCAACAACAGCATCAGTTGAATGCACTACAAGGAGGGTTGAATAGTCATCTTCATAATATTCAGAATCAGCCCCAGCCTTCCGGGGGCCCAGGCCAGATCTTAATACCCCATCATCGGCCACCCCAGGGTCTTGTGACACAACCGGGAATGGTACAGAGGCCTCCTCACATGCTTACTTCACAGCATCAGAGGATGATGAGTGCCCCGATTCCTCCACCTTCTCATGTGGCAGTGGTACAAGCACAAGCCATGATCCAACCTGGACAGCCAAGCAACATTCACCCTGCTATTGATCTGCAGCAGCAAGCACCTCCACCTCAACACCATACGAAACCGCAACCTGTTCCTACCAACTTCTTCCCAGATAAAGGTAGAATAATGGTCTTTAGATTTTCTAGTCTTTTGTCTTTTGTTTGATGAACTGATGCTCGCTGTACTCCTTTTTAAATCCTCTGAGATTAATCAATCTCGCTTCGAGCATGCCGCCGTGTTGCACTTACACAGTATATCCACAGAGGGCGCTATATCTGAGCTGATTGGAGAAGACAAATCAAAGTCAAAGTCGGCTTTATTGTCAATTTCTTCACGTGTTCTAGACGTACAAAGTAATCGAAATTACGTTTATCACTGTCCCCCGGTGATGACATCACAGACATTATACATAAAAGACATAAAGTTAATACTAACTAACTAATACTAACTAAACTAACTAGAGCTATTACTAACAGACACAGAAACAGTAAAGTGCACTTGTGTAAGAAGAGTCTATGATAGTAATGTAATTGAAGTGAACGCGGTGAAAATTGAAATGACTATAATAATAATAATAGCAATTAATAATAATAATAATAATAAAATACAATATATAATATAATAATCAATGATTGATAACGTTAATGCAATTAAAATAGCTAGAAGATAATAAATAAATAATAAATAATAGTTCTGAGTTGTTGTTCACAGTAAGAAAGAGATTGTCCTATCCTAAGCCCGAAGGGATGAGGGTTGCATCAAGATGGGCATCCCGTGTAAAACGTTGCCAGATCGTAATGCGAGGGACTCGCTGTGGTGACCCCTGGTGGCAGTTAAATATGAATGAAAACTCCATTATGATCTGTTTACAATAAAGAAATTGACCCAGTAAGAGTTAGTGTGTTAAAGTTAGCGCTAGTGTTAACTCGAGTGTTTACAGTTAATTATTGTAAATATATTCTTTATTGTAATTAAACACCGGCTTCATTCCGCTGTCGCTAGTCCGCTGTCGCTAGTCGCTGTCGCTAGCATTTACACTCTTAAAGCAGTGATATAATAATAAACATCCCCACAGTGTAAGTTTAGACACTTTCTTGTATGTTTCAGTAATATTTATAATGTAAACAATCTCCAACCTCTCGGTAAACTTTATAGAAATCTGCCAGTCGGTTCTAACGGCGTTTGGTCAGATTGTGTGTTAGCGCACTGTCGGAACGATTGTAAATCAGCGCTTACACACCGGCTTGTTCATGTCCTTTCACTTTCCGACTGTATCTGATTCGAGTCTGAAGTATAGACACACACACAGCACTTCTGCTGCTTTCCTTGTTTATCACGATGGACACGGAACACACTGCTTTCACGCTAGCTTCTGTTTACGGAAGACTGGACGGATTTAAAAAGCACATTTCATACAAATAGAATCTTTACTGAGAAAAACGAGTATTGTTCCATTTCAGAATGTTTCCATGAATCGATATTTGTTCCAGTGTGTGTGTGTGTGTGTGTGTGTGTGTGTAATATACAGGGGTTGGACAATGAAAGTGAAACACCTGGTTTTAGACCACAATAATTTATTAGTAGGGCGTAGTTCCTCCTTTTGCGGCCAATACAGCGTCAATTCGTCTTGGGAATGACACATACAAGTCTTGCACAGTGGTCAG
>JAOUQV010000015.1:1920485-1930805 GCA_028565295.1 Aspidoras spilotus | reverse complement strand
GACACCAGGCTTGTCCAATTTAGCCATGAAACCTCCCACACTAAAATGACAGGTGTTTCACTTTCATTGTCCAACCCGTGTGTGTGTGTGTGTGTGTATATGGGTTTTCAGAATTCCATTCAAAAAGTGATAGATTATAGTTTCTGTGCCCACAAATTAAACCATTACAATCATCTAAACTCCACAAAAAACTGGATTTAAAAAAAATGAGAACATTGTGGAGAAATCGGCACAAACTACGTAGTGGAAAGACAAAATGTGGCAGGAGAAGATTCACCAGAAAATGAGATGATGACCGTGGACTTAGTGGAAGAATCTGGCAAAGATCCAGAAAGAGTGGAATGAGGCAGGAGTCACAGCTTCAAAAACCACCACATTCAGACTGGGAGATGGGCTACAACTGTCTGTCGGGTTCCTTGGGTCAAGCCACTTCTGAACCTGAGATAACGTAGGAAGCAGCTCAACTGGGCCAGGGAGAAGAAGGGCTGGACCATTGGCCAGTGTCCAAGGTCCTCTTTCCAATGAAAGTAAATTGTGTCTATCATTTGGGAATCAAGGTCCAAGGGTTTGGAGGAAGACGGGTAGGGAACAGAACCCAAACTGCTTGAGGTCCAGTGTGAAATATCCACAGTCAGTCATGATTTGGGGTGCAATGTCCAGTGCAGGTGTTGGTAAACTTAAATACAAGGTCACCGCAACAGTCGACCACTTTACTTTTGTCAGAAAAAGGACATTGACTACTGACCAACGGTCATCTCTTACTAGTGCAGCTTCTCCTGCCCAGTTTTGTCTTTTCACTACGTAGTTTGTGCTGATTTCTCCACAATTTTCTAGTTTTTTTGGAATTGGTCTGCGTGTGCGTGCGCATGTGCATGCGCGTGTGCGTGTGTGTGAATAATATGTCCTTATATTTTGTCAGATTTGGATAAATTTATGACTGATGACATAATGGACCCGATTGCCAAAGCTAAGATGGTGGCTTTGAAAGGCATTAAAAGGGTGTTGACTCAGGATCCTATGAATGTTCCTCCTGGTATCAACAGGTAATGTTTATTTCTTCTCTTCTAAAACCATACATGGTCTTTCTCTCGCTGCATGAGGGACTGACATTTTGTATCCACTGCTTTAGGCAACAGGTATCACTTTTGGCCCAGAGGTTAGCTTCTGCACCTGGAAGCACGGACGCTCAGGCTCACATTGCTTCTGAATCACCTATGGTCAGTGACTTGTCCTTTTATCCACTTGGTTACTATTTTTTTGTTTCACTGATCATCACTTGCTTTGATTTCAGGAAGGCGAAAGCAGTGATAAGACTCAGCCGCGACCCAATCCTCCGCAATTTGTCCAAGGCATCATTAGTATGTTCTGCCTTATATTCCTGATTTCTCTCTTTCTTTCTCTCTTTCTTTCTCTCTTTCTTCTCTTTTGTTTATAGCCCGAGTTTCAGTCTGTAATTCTCTTCCTTTACTCTTTAGATGATGCTGAACAGCACCAGTATGAAGAGTGGCTTGTACACACCCAGCAGCTGCTGCAGATGCAGCTAAAGTTTCTTGAGGAACAGATAGGAGCGCATCGTAAATCCCGCAAAGCTCTTTGTGCTAAGCAGCGCACGGCTAAGAAAGCTGGGCGTGAATTTGCAGAAGCAGATGCTGAAAAGCTGAAGCTGGTCACTGAAGAACAAAGTAAAATTCAGAAACAGCTGGATCAGGTAAGTTTCTTTGATGATAGGAGAACGTGAGTTTATTCGAAACGTTCAGCTTCTGTTTACTTTCTCACTGTTTGCTTTTAGGTGCGTAAACAACAGAAGGAGCACACCAATTTGATTGCTGAATACAGAAGTAAGCAGCAGCAACATCAGCAGGACTCCTCTATGCTGGCACCTGGTCCTTCAAACCAAGGACCCCACATGATTTCTAAGATGCCTGGACAAATGATAATGAGTCAACAAGGTGGAGCAATGATGGGACAGGTACCTGGAGGAATTCCTCAAGGGGGAATTCCAGTTAGAATGCCTCAGGTGCATCCATTTACAGCAGGCCAAACTCCTCACCCTGGGGCAATTGGGACTGGCCCACCTGGTGGATTCTTTCCACAAGGGACTGGTGCACAAAGCCCAGATCCTAGGATTCTTCAGGAAAGGCAGATGCAGCAACGTATGCAGATGGTTCAAAAATTACAACAACAGTTTATGATGGGACCGCAACCTGTACCACATCAAAACCAACAGCCTGGTGTTATAAATCAGCCGACTGGATCCGTAGGTGGGCAGGCACCTCAAACCTTGATGAGCAATGCAATAATGGGGCAGCAGCAACCACTCATTCAGCCAGGATTAATATCGAACCAGCAACATCAGCAAGGCCTATTGCAGGTTCCACAGGGTATGATGGAAAACCAGGCAGTTGGGCAGGCACAATCAAATAGTATGGCTCAGTCAATGACTCCGAATCAAAATCTGATGACGGGTCAACAAGGCATGGCTGGGACTCAAGCAGTGCAGCAGCTCCAGAGACCCCAGAGTTTAATGGGCCAACAAGTTTCCAGCGAACCCCAGCATGTTATCAGAGGGCCACAGGGTCAACTTACTGCTCAGCAGCAGAGCATCATTGCACAGCGTATGCTTCTTTCACAGCAACAGCAAAATACAGCAAAAAATCTTCAGCAGCTCCAACAGCAACCAATTCCAAATCAGAGGAAACTGACACAGGTGAGTTCATCAGAACAAGGGACAGTAGGAACACCACCTTCAAGTAGCACTCAAGGGAATGTTGATGATCTGCAGCAGGGAGTTCCAGGCCTCGCTCAAGATGTTCAAAGCCCAGCTAGTAAAGATGGTGGAATCCTTAGCCCTAAAACTCCACCCCAGCAAGCTGGATCCTCCACTCCAATCCAGATGCAACAAGGGCCAAGTGGGGATCTGCAGGGGGCACTCGGCCAGCAAACTGCCAATATTGCTTTAATGGTTCAGCAACAGCAGGCAGCGCAGCAGCAGCAGCAGGGGCAGAATGCAGGATCGGCACTACAGCGTAGCTATATAAATAGCCAACAGACTGGGTTACAATCTCAAGAACAGATGCAACTTGCTCTACAGCATCAGAACTCCCTCAGTGTAGAAGTGAAACAGGAAGGTGAACAAATGTGTTATGTTTCTCAGCAGTTACAACAGGGAGCACAAAATGTCCCTCACATTCAGGGCATGGTGGCGCAACAGAATGGACAAAACCAGGCTGTAATGTCTAGTAATCCAAATCAACAAAGTGTGTTAGCTCATCAACAACTTAATGGAAGTCAACAAGTAATGATGACTCAGCGGCCAGGTGCACCTCCTGGTCAGATACGCACACCTATCAACATTCAAGCCTTAATTGCACAGAACCCACAGCTGTGTCACCTACCTCCTAACCAGCAGTTACAGCAAATTCAGGCAATGATTGCTCAGAGGCAGCAGGGGCAAATGTTGAGATTCCAGGGACAGACACAAAGTCAAATGTGTCCTCAGGGCCCACAACCTGTTGGCCCAAGAATGCTTGAGGCACAGCAGCAGCACTCCTATGCGTTTTCTGCTAAGCAAGGTCCTGCTGGTTCTTCACAGCAGCAGCCGGTAATCGGACCGCCCTCGGTCATAGCTTCACAGTTTCCGAACGCTGGGCCGTTGCACCCTCAACAAACTGTGCAAGGAGTTTCCCCTCAATATAATACAAGCACCCAACAGCAGCAGATGATGCAGCAGCAGCAGCAGCATCATATGATCAGAGCTCAGTTACCTTTGGCACGACCAGTGATTGGCCAGGTTCGACCAACACCCCTAGGTCATATGGCTAGACCAATGTCTCCTCGTCAACTTATCGGTCAGGGATCACCTGGCAGCCCCCATTCTGGTCAGCAAAGACAGATCATGGGAATGCGCCAGCCGTCACCAGTCCAAGGTCAGTGTCTTGGTGTGAGAACACTTAGCCCGTTTCAGTCATCTCCTTCTCATGTCGGGTCTCCTGCTGGCTCTGTACAAGAATCGGGTTCAGGTCCTGCATCTTTTAATAAACATGATGTTGGTACTAGCTCTGTCTCTAACCACCCGTCACCCGCGTCTAGATCAGACTCTAGTCCATACAGTAACATTGGAGCTACCGCAGCCTCACCATTGAGATCACCTTCATGTAAGACCTCACAAGACCTGTTGGGTTTTAAATCTGAGCCTCAGGCTCCAGGTGCTCAAAAACCAACATCTGTTATTCCCCTTAATGGCCCATCTCAAAGGTCCACATCCAACTCAACACAGTCATCTGTTTCAGCCACTGTTCTTGCAGAAGTGTCCAATGAAAGTGAGCTCTGTAAGATTGCAGTGCAAAATATAAAACAGGAGCCTCGAGAGATTCATTGTGATTCGGAAAATGGCCCAGAGGCGTCTTCTGCAACTATCAAGCGAGAAAATGCCGGTGACTCTCTTAGCATCAGTAGTATTGCGGGCTCTGGCAACCCGACATGTGACGCTGTGGGACAAATCCCCAGGACAGAGACAGGCCAACAACTTCTGCAGAAGCTCCTTCGAACCAAGAGTCTTCAGATGCCATCACAGAGGACATCTGATGGTATCCACAATGAAATAAATGGACATATTAACAGTAAGCTCGCTATGTTGGAGCAAAAGCTTCAGGAGACGCCACGTAACATGGAGGTAACATAAATAAAAAGCCCCAGATATTGTTCAGCAATGCAAGTGTCGTCATTGAAGACGTCTTTAACCTCCACACATTTCACCTGCTCTTTTAACAGGATCTCCAGTCCATCACTAAACGACCACCTGTAGCTAAAGCCAAGCGGATGACGAAGACCGGAGAGAGAGGAACAAACGGTCGAAAAAAGAACAAAAAGGAGGAGGTGGGAAAAACAGAAGCGATAATGAAGCAGCTTAAACAAGTAAGGAGTGTGAGGGCACTGCACAGATTGATGCTATATGATCTGAACTCTTAAGTGTATACATACTTTTATTGTACATCTGATTTATTATAAATTCATTTTTTTATTAAATATTAATTTTTATTTAAATCTGCAGTAGTTAGCGGACGCCACATGTCCAGAGCCACTTACAAACGTGTTTTAGGACACAACAGTAAACCGTAAATAATCAGGAAACCAAACAAGAACCTCCTCAAGAAACTGTTGCAAAATTGTGCATGTGGGCTTTATTTATTTATTTATTATTTGTTTATTATTTATTTATTAATTATTTGTTTATTTATTAATTATTTGTTTGTTTATTTATTAATTATTTGTTTATTTATTTATTTACTTGTTTATTATTTATTTATTTATTAATTATTTGTTTATTTATTTATTTACGAGGTTATCTGCATCATTCATTGTGATTATTAGTAAAGTGTTGAATATTGCACTAATTATTAACACGCGTTGTACAGAGATTGTTGATATGAAGCTTTTCCGTGGCGGAATGTTCCATAATCTACTTTTTTGCAACACACTCAGGGACTGTCCCTTCTTCCTCTGATGGAACCGTCCATTACTGCTAGCCTGGATTTGTTTGCTCCTTTTGGCAGCAGTCCGGCTAATGGCAAGAGCCAGTTGAAGGGCTCCTTTGGCAATGCAGTGATAGACAACATTCCGGACTACTATTCCCAGCTTCTTACTAAGGTACAAACTGATTTTAATTCTGTTTCGAAACATTTTACAGTCAGCAAGTGTGTGGTGAGTATTTATTTTACTCTTCTGTCCAAATAGAATAACCTCAGCAATCCACCAACACCGCCTTCATCACTTCCCCCAACTCCTCCTCCTTCTGTGCAGCACAAGCTTTTGAACGGAGTGACTGCGGTAGAGGAACTAGCAGAAAGCCGGAAAGAGAGAGAGACCTCAGAAGATACCAAAGGTCATTATAATGGAAATTCTTTGAAATGCCCTATTCGGAGTTGCCATTAACCCACCTGTACACTAACTGTGCCCTTTAGACACTGTTCCTGAAGAGGTGAAGAGTGTAGACATATTGGCGGCGCTTCCTACACCGCCACATAACCAGAATGAAGACGTGAGGTATGCAGCGAATTTCCGAACGGTTATTGACCCGTTTGTTTAATAATGTACCATGCATGCGTATAATGGGATTGATTCCTTTCAGGATGGAGAGCGATGATGACGGTGATGTTCCGGACACCATTGTTCCTGCGTCCTCGCCTGAGAGCCAGTTGGGTGACGACACGTCACGTTTCCCTCATCTCATGGAGCTCAAAGAGGAGGAGGAATATAGAGCCATTTCTCCTGTTATTCCTATGATTTCCCGCTCTGCCATCCCTAGTACGCGTTATCACACACTCTTTACTGCGGTTTCTAAAACCTCTCTACTCTTCCGTCAACGCATGACAGAGCCTGATCTTTTCTTTTCTTTTCTTTCTCCAGCGTTTTTAGAAGCGAAACCATTTGAGGTAGTAGAGGTAAAGGCTGGTGACTCATCTGTTTCCTGGGACAAGGCCAAGAGCAACGAAGTGTCCGTTACCTTCACCCTCTCAGCAGCTGCAGCCAAGGTATTAACACATGAAGCTGTTTAGATCTTGCAGGCACACGATCGTTGTGTTTTCTGACCCCAGAGCTATTGTTCTCTCATCAGAATCTCAACTCCGTGATGGTGGCAGTTGCACAACTACTCCACATGCGTATGCCAGGGTCATATGAAGTGGCTTTTCCTCGGAGTCCTGGCAGAGCAGGTGGCATTGGCCCTGGGAAAGAATCTGAATCCTCCAGCCCGGGTAACTAATGGATATCAAATTATTGATATCATCATAAGCCTGAAATTGTCTGACGGTTCATGTTGGACCTCTGTTCATGCTCGGGCAATAAACACAAGGCGGTTTGTTTTAAAGCTGCTCTGTAACTTTGTTCTAATCCCTGTTGTATTACAATGATTGTAGCGTCCCTGTATGTGAAGACTGATGCATCTACCAACCAAGATGCCGATTGGCTCAAACAGTTTGATGTCACTTTGCCCGGCTGTACTCTAAAGAAGCAGGTTGACATACTGTCTCTGATCAAACAGGTTGGTGTCCGGCTCATTCAAACTTTTTTAGAGATAAAAATTCCAGAAATTCCAGAGTCTTTTATCTTTACTCTTTTGGTAGGAATGTTCAGAGGAAGAGGTTCGACCGGCTCGGCACTTTTACCTGACCAATGTGTCAGACCTTGATGTGCGCCATCTTCCGATTATTCCTGTTGAAGCATCGCCGCCGCCGTCACCTCCGCCAATTTCACCGCCATTACCACCACCGACGTCTTTCTGTGCCGAACCCATCATTCGGTTTGATTCTCATGCGAAACCAGAGCCTGTAGCAGAGACTCCTGCACGGCACGTGTCGTCCTCCACTTCTAGCCCCAATGCTCCCATTAAAACGGAGCCACAAAGTGAACCTTTGTCCACCGAGTCACAGAACTCTCATATGAAGCCTGAGCCTGAGGCGGCCATATTTGCTTCCTCTGTTGCTCTGTTTGAGGAGAATGCATCTGTTTCAGCCTCAGCTTCAGTATCTCAGCAGGTTCTGATTATGGAGAACTTCCCCAAAGCCATGAAACAGCACAGGGTTCTGTCAGAGGATGATGAGGTACGTCCAAAAATCAAGAAATGGAAAGGGGTGCGTTGGAAGCGCCTTCAGTTGGTAATCACCATTCGTAAGGGCAGCTCCAAGAAGGAGAACAGTCGAGAGGTTTCTGAACTTATGGAACGTTTGCATATCACACTCAGACCAGACAAGCTGCCACGTGATAAGCGCAAGTGTTGCTTTTGCCACGAAGAAGGCGATGGACCTACTGATGGTCCAGCTCGTCTTCTCAACATTGATGTCGATCTGTGGGTACATCTCAACTGTGCCCTGTGGTCTACTGAGGTCTATGAGACGCAGGGTGGCGCACTAATCAATGTAGAAGTGGCCCTTCGGCGTGGACTTCGCACACGGTGCGCATGCTGCCAGAAGACTGGTGCCACCAACAGTTGCAACCGTCTTCGCTGCCCTAACGTCTACCATTTTGCCTGTGCCATCAGAGCGCGTTGTATGTTCTTCAAGGACAAAACTATGCTGTGCACCCAGCACAAGCTGAAGGGCCCCAGTGAGGAGGAGCTGAGCAGCTTTGCTGTCTTCCGAAGAGTCTACATAGAGCGAGATGAAGTCAAGCAGATTGCCAGCATCCTACAGCGTGGTGACCGCATACACCTCTTCAGAGTGGGTGGGCTCATTTTCCATGCAGTGGGTCAGCTCCTACCCTCTCAGATGGCTGCTTTCCACTCGTCCACTGCCATCTACCCAGCCGGTTATGAGGCCACGCGCATCTACTGGAGCACCCGTGTGCCAAACCGACGTTGTCGCTATCGGTGTCGCATCAGTGAGCAGGATGGCCTACCCTTGTTTGAAGTGCGCGTACTGGAGCATGGGCAGGAAGATCTACACTTCCGGGACAGTAGTCCAGATGGTAAATAGCTTGAGGGTGTTTTTAATGAACGAAGGAGATTAGAAAGTTGTTTACGTTTTCTTTTTTACCAATCTTAGGCATATGGAACAACATTGTGCAGAAGGTTGCCAAGCTGCGTGAAAATGCAGCCATGCTGAAGCTCTTCGCTGATCATGTGAAGGGCGATGAAATGTACGGACTTACTGTCCATGCCATCGTGCGCATCGTTGAGTCGGTATGGCGTGATTTCTTGTACCGCGTGGCCACAGTTTGTAGAAATACATTTTCACACCAATTGTGTAACAAACTCTTACTGTGCAGCTTCCAGGGGTGGAGAACTGTCAGTACTACACTTTCAGATATGGCCGCCATCCTCTCATGGAGCTTCCCCTTATGATTAATCCTACGGGTTGTGCCCGCTCCGAGCCCAAGATTCTCACACACTGCAAACGGTAAGGCCGTAGTATAAAACATACATTGTCGACCACTCAGTTTATATTTTTATCTCGTGTTCTCATCCTGCATGTACCTGTGATCTGTCCCAAGGCCACATACCCTGAATAGCACAAGTATGTCCAAAGCCTACCAGAGCACGTTTACAGGGGAAATCAACACGCCCTACAGCAAGCAGTTTGTTCACTCCAAATCCTCACAGTACAGGCGTTTGAAGACGGAATGGAAGACCAACGTGTACCTGGCTCGTTCTCGTATCCAGGGCCTGGGCTTGTATGCTGCGAAAGATTTAGAAAAACACACTATGGTCATCGAGTACATTGGTACCATCATCCGTAACGAAGTGGCAAATCGACGGGAGAAAATTTATGAAGAGCAGGTTTCTAACCTTTCAAATAGCAATGAATGTTTTTCTCCTGAATATTTGCTTTTCCTGACACGTGTGTTATTGTCCAAACCAGAATCGAGGGATCTACATGTTCCGCATTAATAACGAGCATGTAATAGATGCCACCCTCACGGGCGGGCCTGCTCGGTAAGAGACTTGTGATTGTGAGATTGTGCTGTGTAGTATAATATTCTGCTTGATCTTCATCCGTGTTGAATGTGCTGTGTTTCAGATATGTCAATCACTCCTGTGCCCCTAACTGTGTCGCGGAAGTTGTGACGTTTGACAAAGAGGACAAGATCATAATCATTTCCAGTCGTCGAATCCCCAAGGGTGAAGAGGTAAGAGTGATGTTCAGGGCACGCGTGTTGTGTATTGTTCTCCGAGTAAATCTCACCTTTGTTTTGTTTTGTTTTGTTTTGAATGGATCATTAGCTGACGTATGACTATCAGTTTGACTTCGAAGACGATCAGCACAAGATCCCTTGCCACTGCGGAGCGTGGAATTGCCGGAAGTGGATGAATTAGCGGGGAGCGTCGAACCTTTTCTCCCTGGTGCCAGAACGCTTCTGCGCCAAAGCGTGACTTTTTAACATTTATACTCCCCAGATCATAAGCTGTTCCAGAAACGAGAGGAGGGGGGGGCGGGGGGGGGAGCGCGATCTCTCCGCTGGCCCAAAGCAAAGAATGAGTTTTTCACATCAGGAGCCAAAGTTATGAAGAGAGTGAAATGTAAAGCTACAACTCGTCTTTGCTCTGGACTCAACTGTCTACTTCTGACTTCCTCTACTGTTCTCTTTCAATAAGCTGGCTGCAATCGATCCTCTGTCCATCTAGCAGATGTCTGATTCTGTATCATATCAATACACGTGGGGTAGATCTCAGCGAAGACAGTTTGATAAAAGCCATTCGAGAACTCCAATGAACTAAATATTTAATCTTTTGAACTCATCTTTCTTTTGTTGTTCCTCTTCCTACCACCGTGTGTCCCCCACCCCCCCCCCCCCCCCCCCCCCCCCCCCCCCCCCCCCCCCCCCCCC
>JAOUQV010000015.1:1178434-1189317 GCA_028565295.1 Aspidoras spilotus | reverse complement strand
CAGCCATGTCTTGTCGGTACTTGGAATCGAACCAGGGACCTTCCGGTCGCAAGGCTGGTTCCTTAACCACAAGCCTATGACTGCACACATTCTCGAAGTAGTTAGCAGCCTCCACAGTTCCCAGGGAGCAACTGGGGGTTGAGTGCCTTGCCCAAGAGCACCTCAATTGTATTATGATTTGGCAGTGCTGGAAATCATACCAGGGACCTTCTGGTAGCATATGCCTCCAAATGTTAAAAGAGAGAGAGAGAGATAGAGAGAGAGAGATCATTCCCTCATTCCCAGTTGTTTCTTTTTCCTTTGTTTTCTTTCTTTTGCTTTCATTAGACTGTTGTATTTTTACCTTAGTCTTTACCTTAGAATAGCATTGGCCATTCCCTGGCCACCCCATGTCTTAAAAGCCTAGTTATAAAGAATTATAAGGGAAAAAAAGCTTCTTTTCTTTAAAAATGAAAGTGAGAGTGAAGAGTGTATCATTAGTAAAAGCATTTAGTAGTGACCATGTGGAAATAACGACATGCTTAATGTCACAAATATACCACGTGACAATCCACAAACTTAACAAAAACAACAGAAACGGTGTTTGTTTCGTTTTTTTTTAAATATCCACTTATATTCGTTCAAGTTCCTCCTTTAATTTCACCAGCATTAACAATGATAAAGTTTGCGTAACTTGAGTTTAGCGCGACCAGGCGACCGAATTGCCGCTTGTAACCAACAACCACTATAGCCACTGCGCATGCGCTGAGGCAACCGCGCCAAATTTAGCGGGAGGTCTAGGGGAGGCAGAGCTTGAACTCAGTCTGATGGATGGTGTGTTTACAGTCTGGCTCACTCCCCCTTAATGTGAGCTTAATGTCAGTCCACTTCCTTCTCCAAGAGCTTATAGCGAGAACGCTTACACACACACAACATATATCCATATATACATAGACACGCGCGCACGGAGAAAGAGAGAGAGCACTAATATCAACTTAGATCACCTTAGAGCACGCGGGATGACGAGGCGACCAAGACACAGGTAAGACTATGGGTCATGTTTTGCACTTTATGGTAAATACTAACGTTGGCTCTGTGCACGCTGATGGTGATGGTGATCGTGATGTGTGTGTGTGTGTGTTTGTGTATACACGTTTGGGTGAAAGCGCGAGCGTATTTCAACAGCGGCGCGTGCAAGCGCTATAACTATTTATATCTATTTACGAAGGCGAAAGTTTTACCTATTTATTTGTTTTAATTATTTAATTTGACGTATTATGTATGTTCGTATGTAAAAAAAAAATCCTAACATTTCCTTGCGAACTCCGTAACACCCGTAGCCCCGGCTCGTGCGTTAACAGGTGGCTCCGGTAATGTGGTGGCTGGTGCGCTTCTTGCCATTACGGTCCCCCATAGATCATTCTGGGGTGGCGGGGTGGTGTGGGCGTTCTAGGTCCATGTGGTCTGCCTAAATATAACCTACAGCATTAACAAAGAAAAATTATTCGCTATTTCATCATTAACCTTGACCATGTTCCGGGTCAGAGCCTAAAAAAATACCGAACATAAACGAAACTTCTTTGCGTTTCTTTAAATTCTATTTATATTTTTTAAATCGCCATTAAATATTCACATATATATATTTATATAAATTTTAAAAAATTTCGTTTATATTTAAATAAGCACTGACTGAAATCTTGGCGGTCGCGCGCTTATTTAAATGTTCATTCATTCGTTGCGCGTGCGGATCCGTGGGTCATTCCGGGTTAAGCTGCGGCTTTCGGGGGGTGGGAGTCTGAAGCAGGTGTGTCCAAATACTTTTGGATGTACATTACAAGTTCAAATCTGACGTTTTGTAGTAAAAAAAAACGCTCGCGTGAAGGTGATTTTGACGCTGAACGGTAAGCGCGAGCGTTTTTTCTTCGTCACGTCAGAGCTCGTGTATTTTTTTCTTTTACCGCTTGACGTTATTTCTGTGCACGTGCACGCGTTTGTGTGAATGAACGTGTGTGTTTTTGTGTGAAATGCATTGTCTCTTAAGCTTTTTTATTTTATTTTTTTTACTCTGACCCTAAACTGAACCCCCGGATGCTCCCACGTCGGGGTTGGTTTTGTTTTTAAGTCGGCTGGTTAATCTCGGTTATTATTTGACCCTCTATTCAGCACTGTGGTTGAACTCGTTCTCGGTACGCGACAGAACGCGGGTATAAACGTACAACCCACGCGGTTGTAAACGTATCCACGTGTATTATCTTTTCACTAAAGAAACTCACGCGACTCGGAAAGCGATTATTCATAAAAACACGCTTAAAATGTATAAAACTCGCGCGCGCACGTGGAACACTTGCCCCGAGTTGTACCCTAATTCCCCGGCTGTCACTGTGGCACGAGGACGATTGTTTTCCTTTACCTCGGTCGCATACAAAAGTGTGCCACGTGCTTTTCATGTTCGCCTTCATTCGTGCATATTGTACATATATTCAGCACCTTACAGTCTCCGGTCACTTTATTAGGTACACCTGGCTAGTAAAAGATTATACCCACGTTTTCTGCCTTTATTCCTCATGGCATAACTTTAACTGTGATGATATTCTACATTCCTTTGGTTCTAACGAGTGTTTGAATTACTGTTGCCAGTCTGCCCTTTCGTCTCTGACCTCTCACATCCTTGAGGCATTTACGTCCACACAACTGCCCCTCATTGGATATTTTATCTTTTTCTGACCATTCTCTGTAAACCCTAGAGATGGCTGAGCATGAAAGTCTCAGTAGATCGGCTACTGGCACCAACAAGCCTGCCATTTTTAAAGTCACTTATGTCATGACTAAATGCATTGATCGATTGGCTGATTAGATATTCGTGTAAACATCTGAACAGGTGTACCTAATAAACTGGCTGGTGAGGGTATAGTTGCAACAGCTTCACGCTTTCTTGATGGGCACGAGCAGAAATAAAATGATTCAGTCGGAATGAATAAAGAATGAAACGCTACTATTCCCATTTTCATTCTCTCGCGTGTTTACATGAAGCTCCTCAAGCCGCTCCTACTCTCTTCCTTTGTCCTTTATCGCTAGGCGCTAATGATAATGATGAGCACGTACAAGACTAGAACATAAAGTATGACACAAAAGCTAAGTGAGCACACGGGCTTCCACGCATGCCGTGCTTCCCTCCGATTGGCCCGAAGCCGGCCAGGTGAGTTAGTTTGAGCATGTGGCGGTGACAGGACCCGAGCAGGTCCGAACATGCAGCTGTGGGGAAACAGGGCCGCTCCAGGTTCGCGTGTATCTGTGGAAACCAAAAACACCAGAACAGGTTTCTCTCAGCCTGCTGGCCCTACAGGTTCATCCACTTCTCTTTTGTTTTGACGGTCTTATCATTTCTTAATTTCTCTATCATTCAAGATACTGTGACCAAAAGTGGGCTGTTTATAATTTGCCATGTAGGTCATCTGCTAGTCTTCCATCATGTAATCGACTAAGCTTCATATATACTCCACCCTCTCTCTCTCTCTCTCTCTCGCTCTCTCTTTCTTTTACCCCATCACAAACTTTACCTCTTCATTGCCCTTCATGACATTTATCACACATCACACCCTTCTTCTTCCATTGTGTCCCTGTAGTGTTTACAGCAGCGACGAGGACGACGAAGATGTGGAAGTTTACGATCACGATTATGATGCACCGTTAGCCAAAACAGGAAAGCGGCACCTCGGGAAAACACGATGGACACGTGAGGAGGTACACTGAAGCACTGTTTAAAACATAAATCAAGCTTTACAAACTCACACACACACACACACACACACACACACAAGGGGCTTCCTTTATTATTTAAATATTACAGACAGTCATCAGAAAGCATTTTATTGCATTGTGTAGTGTGCACGACTATGTACTATAAATTTGAGTGCATAATACTTTTATTTGTGTTTATTTTTGGCATTTATTTGGGATATAAGGGGTCTTGATCTCAGGTATATAAACCATGATTTATTTCCTGACAGGATGAGAAGTTGAAGAGATTGGTGGAACACCATGGCTCAGAGGATTGGAAAGTCATCGCCAGCTTTTTGCCTGTACGTTTCTGTGTGTGTGTGTGTGTATTCTGTGACTGGGGTTCAGGCTAGGTGAGGTGTGTTAGTTATATGTATTTGCATGCGAATGGCTTAGAGCTTCATGAAGTATGGATGCTCTGGTTCATGGCAAAGTTTGCATATTCGGGCATCCCTTTTAGATTTGCTCAGTGTGGGCCTGTTCCAGGGAGGGTGGGGAAATTGCTTTGTTTTAGAATCCCTTTGTGCACCTGCCAACATGCACAAACACACACACACACACACATACACATTTATA
The DNA here is from genome assembly GCA_028565295.1 of Aspidoras spilotus. Classification (NCBI taxonomy): domain Eukaryota; kingdom Metazoa; phylum Chordata; class Actinopteri; order Siluriformes; family Callichthyidae; genus Aspidoras; species Aspidoras spilotus. Next base: position 1,184,985 of record JAOUQV010000015.1, on the reverse strand, counting down.
TGCACAGTGGCGGAATGTTTTGTTGAAGAAACCGATCTTCATCGTATAAATCACTGTAAATGAGAACGGGAACGTGGGGATGTTTCATTTCCGAAGTGCTCGTAGGGGAATCCACGCACCTGGCCACCTGGAGTATTTCACGCTCCAGAACACCAATAAGTTATATCCTGTTAGCGTATTACACAGCAGTTGTTCATCATCTCAGAGCATCCTTTGCTTATTCATGCCAGCAACATCCTGTCAGTGTTATTTACAGTCATTACCGTCATAATGAACCTATTACAACCATAGCGTCTCAAAATCATGGTTGTCTTTTTGTTACAGAACCGTACAGACGTCCAGTGTCAACACCGCTGGCAGAAAGTCCTCAACCCGGAGCTCATTAAAGGACCGTGGACCAAAGAAGAAGACCAAAGGGTATGTGCACTGACCGAACGACATGCAAAGCGAAACGACTGTATGAATTACAAGTGTGAATATTTTAGCAGAAAGATCACTACAGAACTGCTGAGTGGAAGTAATGATTAACTGCACAGAGCAGGTGTCTGACTCGGTATCGCCAACTTTATGGCCTGCCGACAGTCACTGGCAGGTGGATATTACAGATATTTAGTTCTAAACTATCCACTACTTTTATCTGCAAAGTCTTAACACAGTTGCGCAATTCCAGTTCTCCTTCCTTGTATGCATGTGTATGCTTGTGGTAGTTATAGCCCCAGCTCTATCTTGCCTTTCTTCTACTCATATATCTTTCTTTCTGTCTGTTAAAGGTGATCGAGCTGGTGCAGAAGTACGGCCCAAAACGCTGGTCAGTGATTGCAAAGCACTTAAAGGGGCGTATCGGAAAGCAGTGTCGCGAACGCTGGCATAATCACTTAAACCCAGAGGTGAAGAAGACATCCTGGACGGAGGAGGAAGATCGTATTATCTACCAGGCCCACGAGAAGCTCGGCAACCGCTGGGCCGAAATTGCTAAACTCCTCCCGGGCAGGTTAGAATGATTAACTGATCTAGTCGATCATTTTTTATTTATTTACATTGTTTATGTAGCCATGACTAATAGACATTATGTCAATTCCAGGACCGATAATGCCATCAAGAACCACTGGAACTCTACAATGCGGCGTAAAGTGGAGCAGGAAGGCTATCTGCAGCACACGCCGAAAATCAGCTCATCACCCATTAACAACGGGTACACGAAAGCTTCCCATATGCTCAACTACAACCACAATCCGACCAACAGCTCCATGCCAACCAGCCCCATCCATAATCAGTACCCGTACTACATCTCCGACCCACAACGGGTAAGCCGTAGAGGTTTTTTTTTATGCATCCTGACGATTTACACACGTGGCTACACACTGTACAACAGTATAGTGAGATACAGGGATAATAAAGATAAACATTATACAGAAAATGCACCAGATGCGATTATAAAGCCTTTAGCTAAAGGTCATTTGTAAAACCTGGTTAGGATTTTATATTAAATTGATTCAATTTTGATTAAACCGGTTTATTTCTGTTAATCAACCGATATTTATTGACCGTTCACCAGTTGGTTTCTGTTTGTCATTACATCACTTTTTAAATGACTTTCCATTTGTTTTGTGTTTTGATTTGATTTGACACCTTCAACTGTAAGAGACCTATTAAGCGAATGTTGTTCTATACACATACACACTCCAGCTGCCTTTATTTCTCCCCTGGAGGCTGACACCAAGGTTTACCTGCTTTGTAATAATTCTGGCACAGTATACTCGGGGCAAGATTATCAGCACAACTGAAGGATATTAGGATATTTACTATCCAGAAAAACTTTACGTAACAATTCAGACTCAGCTGGTTGTATAGTTTCTCCAATGATCCAGTGATTATACCATGATTTATCCAAATCTCGGAAAAACCTGATGTAGGGTGGCACGGTGGCACAGTGACAGTGCTTGTTACTTCACAATAAGCCGGGTTTGATCCTGGAAAATTGATCCTGGAGTGCATTGTGTTCACACGGGTTTTCTCCGAGTACTCCGGTTTCCAAAAGCCAATGCATGCTAGGTTAATTGGGAGTCTCTAAAGTAACCCTGATTGTGTAAATGTGTGTGTTAGTGCCTTAAACTTGGCTTAATTTGGCTGGATTGTGGGCATGAGGACCCCTTGTGTATCATTATGATGTAGTAAATGACTGTTGTTTGCTTAACTCTCCGAAAGATTAACCCCAATCCACATGAGGAAGACAAAAGACAAGTATCTCTGCAAAATGTGATCTAATGGGAGCTTCTAGGTGGAAGGGTGTGGATTTTGGACGTGTTTCAGTGTAAAAATTAGTTTTTCTAGAGTTGTACACTCTGCCTTTGGCTTCACTGTGACATCACACACTCTAACATATCCCATAGAATTGTACTGGGTCATATTTAAAAGGTGGTGGACAGTGAAAAGGGCTGCAATATTTCTCTGGGTCGGAGCCAACGGAAGTTTGTGTTTGTAACTAAAAATAATTAGTTATAGTTAAAAATAAAGTGAAAAGTCAATGGAGAGTTTTATTTTTAAATGTAAAAGAAACAGAAATATCGCGAGTTAACCCCACCTGGGACTCGAACCCGGGATCTTCTTACTGTAAAGGCTACGGCACTTTCTACTTTACCGCCCATGTATTTACATATTCCAGACTATGCTAATTCACCTCTATAGGGACCCATCGAGCATGTCTTTAGAACGTGGGATGAAGCGCCCATAGAAACTTTTGCGAACGTGCTTACAGAAATTTCCAGGGTTTCGAACCCGGGTCCTTCAACAGCACTACACACTGCACCAACGTGCCACTAGTTGCAATTTAAAGTACAATACAAGCAAGTTTACTTTACTGGATGCGTTACACTTGAATGGTTTATGGCATTATAATGACGCAACAGTCTAACTGGCAACGTCAGGACGGTCATTAACTCATGATGGGTTTCATCATTGCTTTTTTTTTAGGTGCCATTTCCATTGGCCCTGCAGCTGAACATTTTTAACATCCCCCAGCACGGAACTGCAGCTATCCAGGTAATCCAGATACTCGAAAGTAATTCCAGTTTGTTCGTTTACATCTGGATCTGGGGTAAAATTTGTCACATGGCGTCTGAATGAACGCGTCTTGTTTGTGTCTTTGCGTGCTTCAGAAACACTATAATGAAGAAGATCCAGAGAAGGAGAAGAGAGTGAAAGAAATTGAGATGCTCCTGATGTCGACAGAGAATGAACTAAAAGGACAACAAGCACTACCCGTGAGTGTGTGTGTGTGTGCGTGTGTGCGCGCGTGTGTGTGTGTGTTAGAGAAAGTAAGTGAAGGAAGCATCTGGGGGTCTATTTCACATTCTAACTGCTTGGCTAAGTGATGCAACATTCCCTTATCACACCACAAACTCTGTTTAGCTCCTTGTGCAACCCAGAACCAAACACCCGACCCCCTCCCGACACACACACACTCTGCACCCTCCTTTCTCAAGCACATCATTCAACAAGTCAAGTTCCCTTTCTCTTTCTTCTTTCTTCCTCCATTATTCACTCTATCTGTCTTTGCTCTTTTTTTTTAACAGCTCTCCATGGCCAGTTACACGTGGGGTCGGGGCTCTTCGACTGACACGTCAGTAGGCGTAGCTGTCTCAGTCCCAGTTCCACCCCTGGAGCAAGGCTGCCTTCCGGAGGAGAGCGCGCATGGCAACACGAACAGCCCGAACAGTAGCAGCGGGGCAAACGGTGGCAGCAGTGCGGGCAACGGCGGAGTCCTGTCAGCCTTGCCAGAGTTCATCGATGCCATTGAATCTGTAAGGAAACTAACATAAACATGAAGAGCTTCTGTATCATGTGTTATAGATACAACATACAGTATATATGTGCAAAATGTCCCAATTTCGGGAAAATCTTTGTGCCTGTTGTGCAGTTTGATGCTGACACATGCAGCTCTGTGCAAAAGTCTTGGACACCCTATCATTATTTAGGACAAATTTGGTCATTTTTCTTGGATTCAGTACGGAATGATTTAAACTTTCCCAATAAACAGCGCAACATAGTACAATCAGTACATCAGCAGGGTTTTACTGGGAGAAAAAAGAAGCATGTGTGACAGTCAAAGTCTCCAGAAGAACAGTATCAGATTCTCTAAGACGCTTAGTATAATTCACCACATAATAAACATATTAGAATGTGTGTATTGGAACACTGTTTACCAAATAAACACACCAGGTACTGACTTTTTTGGCGGTGGCACGGTGGCTCAGTAGGTAATGCCGTCGCCTCAGAGCAAGAAGGAAACGGATTCGATTCCCGCGTGGGATGATTTGGAAAATTTCCACGTGGAGTCTGCATGTTCTCCCCATGTTTGCGCGGGTTTTCTCCGGGTACTCCGGTTTCCTCCCGCATTCTAAAGACATTAGTGTCTATAAGTGTCTCTAAAGTGGCCCTTAGAGGATGTCTGTGTGTGTATGTGCCCTATGACTGTGCGTGTCCTATGTGTTTTTCCGGCCCTTGAGCCTACAGTTGTCAGGTGGGCACCGACTAGCAGACGGCCCCTGTGTGGATAATGTCTTTTTGACAGTATTGATTCATGTATTTAATTCTAGTTTAAGGGTCACGGGGAATCCGGTGTCCACCCAGTAACTCTGGTCGCAAGGGCAGGAACAACCTATTGACAAGGTCACACACACACATTCACACACACTAACGGGTAATTCATGCAACCTATCCGGAGTACCCGGAGAAAACCCGGCATGAACATGGGGAGAACATGCAAACTGCACACCCTGGTTTCGAACTCGGGATCTTCTTGCTGTGAGGCTACAGCACTATCCACCACTGCGCCACCGTGCCGGCCATTTTGACAGAACTGTACAGTAATTTTCAGCTAAGTTTTACTGAGTGTCTTGAAACATGACCGAGTTCTTCTGGAGACTTTGACTGACGTGCTTCCTAAAAAAACCCAGCCTTAAATTAGTTTTGCCCGTGAAACATGATCTGTTATGTAATATGTTGCTTTATTTACCGAAATATACAACATTTTTACATTGGCATTTAAATAAAGTTCTCAGAATTGATTCGGATAAACACCTCCTGCACAGTACTTTATTCAAACGCACCGTATTCTACAGTTATACATTGCACAGATATAAAAGCATTACATAACGTTATACAGTAGATAACTCTTCCGTGCATAATCCGCATCTCCTCAGGACATCCCAGCATGGCCCGACAAGATGTCTAATAGGAGTTTGGCTAAAACACATAAAACTGCAGGCTTGATCAGCGAGGACAGCGGCTTCTTGTCATTCGCTTGCTCTACGCCTAAACGTTCTGACACGTCCAACCTACCCTTTTCCCCCTCTCAGGTATCCCCGAGAGACCCGGGTCGTCAATAGAGCTAGAATCTGTCTAGTAGTCTTGGAGATGCATTCCATTGATTATGTGATTTCTGGTACAATAATCATCAAGTAGTCACATGTAGAATAGCAATCATGCATTTCCTGTATTTTCTCATGATTTTCTCCGCGATCTCGTGATCTTACGATCAAGTAGCATGTGGGTTCTGTATGTCTGTCACATTAGTGCATGGTATTGCTGATCATCATGATTTCATTGCATGTAGATGTCTTATGCTCGTGGTTCACAGTTGAGTAAGATGGAAATGGTTTGGGGGATAGATGTCGACTGAAAAGCTGATATCAGTGTGCATAGGAGGGTGAGGCAGAAAATTATCCCCAAGCTGGTTACATCAAACCTGCACTGCCAGCCTAAGTGAGACTAAAGACAGAGTATGGAAAGAAAACATTCTCACCAAAGATTTTAACCATTCGTTCATTTTCTATACCCACTTAATCCTATATTTAGGATCATAGTGGATGCCGGTGCCCACCCGGCAACTCTGGGTGCGAGGGCAGGAAAAACCTTAGACATGGCGCCAGTTCATCAAAGGACACTCACACACACGGGCAATAAAGAGACACTAATGATCCTATCATGCATGGCTTTGGGCTCAAATACGGGGAGAACATGCAGACTCCACACAGATATTTCCCGAGTTGCCCCACTCGGGCCTCCAAGCCGGGATCTTTTTTGTTGTGATGCCACAGCGCTATCCGCTATGCCACCGTGCCACAGTTGAAAGTTCTCCAGGTCCTGTATTTGAACATTATCAGGAAACACGAGGTTCAACAATCAACTCTGATCATTAGAGTCAGATGTTCAGTAAAGAACATACAGAAATACAGAAGACTGCTATCTAAGGGGCGTTATCATGCCAATGTACATTTACACATCGCAGCCCAAACTTTTGGCTATGATCCTGATCATCCCAATCAAACTACCGCCCGCTTCTTCCTCTGAAAGAAGACACCAGTTAACCTAAGATCATGTCTTTGGAATGTGAAAGTTATACATTTTGCCATTATGTTTGCACACAGTGGAATTGGTTCTCTGCATTTAACCCATCCGTGCAGTGAAACACACATAGACACACACACACAGGTGAAGTGAGCACACGTGCCCGGAGCAGTGAGCAGCCAGCACAGCGCCCGGGGAGCAAC
>JAOUQV010000015.1:1013862-1034997 GCA_028565295.1 Aspidoras spilotus | reverse complement strand
TCACCTCTTTTCCACACTTCCCATCTGCTTGGACAGTTGATCCTAGGTATCTGAATTCCTGCACCTTTGTGACCACTATAGAATTCCCGTATATAATTCCTCTAAAGCTTCTTTGTTCCATTGTAAAAAAACGCTATAGAATTAACATTGAATTGAAATAAATTAGGGACAGAGAATCCTGTAATCTCGTCTTCCCAAGCCAAGACTTTCATTCCCTTCTTCACTTCATTTTTCCAGTTTCTGTGTCAGTGTTGTACACAGATCGTAGATTTTGCAGATTCTCCAAGTCTCCAAGTAACAAAACTAGACAGGACACCAATCCATCATATGACGCACACACACACAGACACAATCACACACATTTACACACTAACGGGCAATTTAGAGAGACCAAATGAACCTATCATGCATGTCTTTGGAATGCAGGGAAAAACCCGAGTACCCGGAGAAAACCTGTGCGAACATGGGAAGAACGTACAATCTACACACAGAAAGTCGCCCCATGCAGGGAATCAAACCCAGGATCATCTTATTGTGAGACCACAGCACTATCCACTGCAAAACCCGGCTGCCCCAATTTGGTATAATACTTGTAATTTTAAATAATTAATAATAATTTAAAAAAGTAATTCTCTTATCGACACTATACAAATTTGATATATTTATACACTATTTCCAAAAGTATTCGCTCACCTGGCTTAATTCAATGAGTTAATCCATAGGGTCCAATATGACATCGGTCTCTTCGCAGCTAGAACAGCTTCAACTCTTCTGGGAAGGCTGTCCACAAGGTTTAGGACAGTGTGGTTATGGGAATTTTTGACCATTCTTCCAGAAGCGCATTTATGAGGTCACACGCTGATGTTAGATGAGAAGACCTGGCTCTCAAACTCCGCTCTAATTCATCCCAAAGATGCTCTATCGTTAAGGTTAAGATCAGGACTCAAACTATCCCACAAATTTGGGAGCATGGAATTGTCTAAAATGTCTTGGTATGCTGAAGCATTCATACACCTGTGGCCATGGAAGTGATTGGAACAACCTGACTCCGAAAATTTGGATGGGTGAGCAAATACTTTTGGAAATATGGTTTATCTAACATACATTAGACAACGCAGTGAAAATCCTTACCCTGGTCCTGGCCCACCATTGGATAGGTTATAAACCTGTAGAGGGTTTAACAAGTACTGGAATTTGCGCAGAACTCTGTAAAACACACAAAGAGCAATATTCTGTAAGAACGTCATAAAAATTTGGAAATCCCCCCCTCCCCTCGCCAGAGGTGGATCATCAGATAGATATACGCCCTGTCTATGACATCACCTGAATAAAGTTATTAACCTCCAATTGCATAACATTAGTATAAAAGTAAGGTTTTAAAGCAAGGAGTAATATTAAAATATAACAGCACAACAGGTACATGTGTTCCTATTAAAGTGAACAAGTTAACATTAAACGTGTAGCATTAATGCTAAATATATGAAGCCAGTCTTTAAAACGGTTACGCCAATTTGGGATGAATTTATGATTTCTGACCTAACATTGATATGTCAACGCAACTATGCTAACAGCACAAGCCATGAAACTGAACCATTAATAACGATCATTTTATTAGGAACATGATCACTAATAAACTACCACAGTTGGCGGTTATGTCACAATGGGCTCTCATATACTGTAAGATTTTGAATAATGGAGGTTTACTGCCTGTGATTCAGCAACACCTGCACTCGTGGGCTGTTCCTTCTTCTACAGTATCACAGGTGTACCAAGAGTAGAGGAACTAATAAAAGAAGGTCACTGCAGAAGATCACACACTGGCCAGAAATGTGCAGTTGATCTGAAAAGCGAGCATAAAACTGGCCAGGTGGACTGACGGGGCTGTTGGAGCAGACAGGGGTTGACTTGCATATGGGGGAAGTTTCCTGTTCCTAATCTACTGATCGTTGTTTGTGCTGACGTAGCTGGAATTATGCGTCACAAAACAAACGCGGGATTCGGTAAGCTTTTTTCGGTCACGTGTCCATTACGAATTGTAAAACCGGTGTCATGTTCCTACACCATATTCGTCACACGTTGCCCGAGTGCTACCTTTGCTGCTCCACTTAACACCTGGCCACAAAGTAACATGCAAATGGGCCGATAAAAGCAACAGGACAACCATTTACATTTACGTTGTTCCACTTTTACATAATCCACCTGACGGCCGAGACACTTTAGAGACGCGTTGGATTTCTTTGTTTCGATACTCTCCACTTTAATAGGAATGCCTCGATCCATGCTCGTTCGTCCAGCTAGCCAATCTGTTTAGCATTTCTGCTGCCAAGAATAAATAGTTATATTGTATTTACCAACATAGAATGCAATTAGGCAACTGATAACTAGGCAGTCAGGCATGTTTCTGTCCATTATATTAGGTACACTTTCTTGTTAAAACAAATATCTGATCAGCCAATCACATGGCCACAACTGAATGCATTTAGGAATGTAGAGGTGCTCAAGGCAACTTGCTGAATTGCAAACCGAGCATCAGAATATTGATTTAAGTGACTTTCAATGTGGCATGGTTGTTGGTGCCAGAGTGTATTAGAAACTGCTAATCTACTGGCATTTTCACAAACAACCATCTCTACGGTTTACAGAAAATGGCATAAAAAGAGAAAATAACCAGTGAGCGGCAGTTGTGTGGACATAAATACCTTGTTGGTGTGAGAGTTCAGAGGAAATTGGGCAGACTGGTTCAATATAATAGAAAGGCAACAGTAGCTCGTTACAACAAAATAATACAGAATACCATCTGTGTTGAATGTAAGCCACAAAGAATGAGGGCAATGCTGAAGGCAAGGGGGTCCAAATTTCACTGTACCTAATAAAGTGGCCGGTGAGTGTAAAATTTTTGCAGGTGAATTCTTTTGTGTTCTGTGAAAACGAATGAATTGTTAGTGCGCTCACCTTTCGCCCTGTTTCCCGCCACTTTTAGGGTTCACAAACACCAGAAGGGGATGAGTGTTAGGAATCGAAAGTACCTGGGTATAGAAAAAAACACACACACACACATAATGAAGTCTGCTGGGATTTGAAAGCAACAAAGGAACAGGTAATGTCTCCAGAACAACTGTTTTTGATTCTCCGAGACACTCAGTAAATTACTTTACAGTACGGTGAAAAGTTTTGGGCACGTGCAAAAGCATGATGATGATGATGATGGGGTCAGCCGTGGCTAAATGGATAGAGTACCAAGCTGGGGCTGGGGACCAAGAAATAGTGGGTTCGATCCTTACTCTAGGCAAGTCATGGCTGAAGTGCTGTTGAGCAAAGCACCCAAAACTCCCAACTGCTCCCCGTGAGCCTCAACGGGGGCAGCACACTGCTCCAGGTGTTCACACCTGGATGGATTAAATTTCCCTATGGGAGTCAATTAAGTAATCAAAAGGCAAGGTAACATTTATATTATAGTACTGAACTGGCCAGCCGTCAGTCCAGATAGAAAACATTTGTCGCATGATGAAACAGAAGAGGGTTGAGCAACTGGAATCCTACATTAGACAAAAATGGATTAGCATTCCTATTCCTCAACTTGAGCAACCTGTCTCGTCAGTCCCCAGAAGTTTACAGACTGTTGTAAAGAGTAAAGAGGATGTCTCACAGTGGTAAACATGGCCTTGTACCAACTTTTTTGAGACGTGTTGTTGTCACGAAATTTAAACTCACCTATTTTTTTTTACTTTGAATGAAACATTTTCTCAGTTTTAACATGTGATACGTCATCGATGTTCTATTCTCAATAAAATATGGAATTTTGAAAGTTTCCACATCATTGCATTCTGTTTTTATTTACAACTTGTCCTTTGTCCCAACTTTTTTTGGAATCGGTTCTGTAATAATAGAAGCTAATATTAGATGCACTTTGATGCAATCGGATGCAAATGAGCTTGCAGCTGGTTTTGATTAAGAATCTGATTAACGTATGCATTTAAAGTACCCGCTATGCTATGCCCTGTGATTAAGCTTTAACTTTAACTCACCGGCCACTTTATTAGGTACCCCTTGCTAGTATACTTTCAAAAGAGATGATATTTTGCATTCCTTGGTTGTAACAAGAGGTTATTTGACCTACTGTTGCCTTTTAATCATCTCCAACCAGTCTGCCCATTATACTCAGACCAGCCCTGTCTGGCACCAACACCCATGCCATGTTCAGAGTCACTTACAGTATATCCCCCTTCTTCCTCATTCTGACACATGGTTTGGACCTCATTAATTTGTGTTGACCACCTCTACAAGCCTAAATGCATTGAGCTGCGGCCATGTGATTGTCGGATTAGATATTCGTATTAACATTCAGTTGAGCACGTGTACCTAATAAAGTGGCTTGTGAGTGTATTTAGGAGTCATATTAAAAAAATTGTCTAGGCGTAATTCCGAACCCTGACGGTTGCCTCAGGAACCGCATCTGGCAATGCGAGTGACTCGCTGTGGCGAAACCTGGTAGCTGGGGAAAGCCGAAAGACGGGAAAAAAGCTCACCTGCAGCACCTGTCCATCAGGTGTAGTGTAGTACTCTGTGTCGTCTAATGCACCGTTCTTCATGCAGTTTTGCATCTCCTAAAAAATAAGAACAATCAGATTTCAAAACAGCCAGCCGGTGCCCACCCAGCAACTCCGGGCACAAGAGCACGAACAACCCTAGACAGGGCGCCAATCCATTATAGGATACACACACACAGTCACACAAAGCCAGTCACACCCACATTCACACACTAAGGGCCACTTTGGGAAAACACCAATTAAGCTAGCATGCATGTCTTTGTAATGTGGGAGGAAACCGGAGCACCCGGAGAAAACCTGCGGGTTAAAAGAAAAAGATTTAAAGCTAGAAAAATATTACACTCATAATCACTTGATTAGGAACACCTGGCTAATAACAGCTTGGTACACATTTTGGTTAACTGCAGCACATAGGCGTCAGGGAACGGACTCCACAAAGGGGCGTGCATACACTTGTAGCAGCGATGCCATATTATTCCATACTAGAGCCAAGTTTGAAGTAGCCAAAAACTATCCCCCGGAGGACATCTATTACATAATCAATGTTTACAACATGATAACTGCATATGACATGACATCTGATACCAAAGTTTTGAAAGTCGCCCCAAGTTCCCGACACTGTGTTTTAAATACGGATGCCATATGACCTCTCATGGCCAATAAAGAAGATGCTATGAGATGCAGGATTGTAAATCATGTAATATTTTCGAGTACTGGTCATTATTCTTTATATATTTTATATAATCTGGGCTGCCATTTTTAATTACGAAATAGTTTCTAACCTTTTTAAAAAACCAGTGTATTGCTTTCACTGTCTGTGGTTCACGTCCCGTCACTAGACCATTAAAGACCTGATGTTCTGTATAAGGTATGTCATTTCATACATTTTTGACAAGAGTCGTATTTTATACTGAACTACCTTTCCTACCTATTTTATGAAGCTCACCCATGTCCCCACAAGAGTTGGAGCAAATAATTTATTATACCTTGTTATATGAACTATATTTCCAAAAGTATTTGCTCACCCATTCAAATGATCAGAATCAGGTGTTCCAATCACTTCCATGGCGACAAGTGTGTGAATGCTTCAGCATACCAAGGCATTTTGGACAATTCCATGCTCCTAACTTTGAGGGAACAGTTTTGCATCAGTGCACAAAGGAAGGTCCATAAATGCATAGATGACTAGAGTCTGGTGTGGATGAACTTGACTGTCCTGCACAGAGTCCTGACCTTAAGACGATAACGTCTTGGGGATGAATTAGAGCGGAGACTAAGAGCCAGACCTTCTCGTCCAACATTAGTGTGTGACCTCAAAAATGTGCTTTTGGAAGAATGGTCAAACATTCCCATACACACACTCCTAAACCTTGTGGACAGCCTTCCTAGAAGAGTTGAAGCTGTTCTATCTGCATAGGGACCGACGTCATATTAAACCCTATGGATTAGCTCATATGTGAGACAAGGCAAGTGAGCAAATACTTTTGGAATTATAGTGTATGTTTCCAGAACAAAAATGTCAGGCGTCAACACAAGGTCATGCTGTCATTCATTTTACCTTGATCATGGGGTAAATGGCCCATGGTGGAAGAATGTGATCTTTCAGTAATCCGCAGTTGCATTCGAAAGGCTCCTGGTTCGCGCACTCGTTGTGGCGCTGGTGATGTAAGTGACAACAACGAAAACAACAATGAAACATCTGTCAGACACCAGCCAAGAATTCTGCCTCCATTTCAGGTGGCATGAAATTATACACTGGTACGGAATTCAGTAATAACTATATCTAAGTTAAGTCCAGATAGAGGGTCAAAGTTGCACCATGAAGGGCATCCGGGGTAAAGCATGTGCCAAATCAACAATGCGAGTTCTACATTGATCCGCTGTGGTGGCCCCGGAATAAAGGAAGTGAATGTGATTCATTTTGCCACTGTGTTTTGCACACAGCAGAATTGGTCCTCCACATTTAACCCATAGCACACACATAGACACACACAGGTGAAGTGAGCACACGTGCCCGGAGCAGTGAGCAGCCACCACAGCACCCGGGGAGCAACTGGGAGTTTAGCCATGACTTGTCGGTACCTGGAATCGAACCAGGGACCTTCCGGTCGCCAGGCTGGTTCCTTAACCACAAGCCTACGACTGCCCCACATAGATAGACTGAAGAAGAAGTAGTTCTCACCGTAGTATGGCACCACACACAGCTTTTTCCGTGCAAACCCTTAATCTTCTTCTGACACTTGTCACACTTGCCAGACTCACAGTTCCCAGTCACCCAGTCGTGGGTTGATACCTGTGAAAACACACACACACATGGTATCATGCTATACTTCGAGGGGCCAATTAATGCTAACCCTTACCTAACCCCAATTTCTAACCAAATCCCAAGCACTTTGTGGCTCATTTATTTTTGGGGTTGATAGAGACGCCCACAATGTCCTCAAATTGTAAAAACATCAGCTGTTCATGTGGGGACACTTTTTATGTACATAGGGACCAGCACAATGTCCCGATATTGTAAAGAATATCAAGTATTTATATCATTGTGAGGACATCTGGTCCATACATAAACAAACAAGCACATGCAGAAAGCAATAAATCACAGCAATCTTTATAGAGGGACCAGCACAATATCAACATATATATAGCCAAAAGTATTCGCTCACCAGCCTTGACTCACACATTTAGATGCTCCAGTATAGAAACCCATTCCCTGAAGCTCTCTGCGCACGGTTCTTGAGCTAATCTGAAAGCCACCTGAAGTCTGGAGGTGTGTAGTGACTGACTCTGCAGAAACTTGGCGACCTCTTCGCACTATGCCCATCAGCATCCGCTGACCCTCGCTCTGTCAGTTTGCGTGGTCTATCACTCTATAGCTGCGTTGCTGTCGTTCCCAAACACTTCCATTTTCTTATAATACAGCCGACAATCGACTGTGGAATATTTAGGAGCGAGGAGGAAATTACACCGCTGGATATTTGTTACACAGGTGGCGCCACAGGTGGCGTTCCACGCTGGAATTCACTGAGCTCCTGAGAGCGACACATTCTTTCACACATGTTTGTAAAAAACAGTCTGCATGCCTAAGTGCTTGAGTTTACACCTGTGGCCATGAAAGTGATTGAAACACCTGATTCTGAGCATTTGGATGGGCGAGCAAATACTTTTGGCAATAAAGTGCATATAACAAGGTATAATTCATTTTTTACTCCCTTGTGGGGACATGCGGTCCTTAGAAAGACATAAATACAAACAGAAAGCAAGAAAAAAAAAAGAAAGTGCTTTCTTGGAATGCAGTCTCCCAGTTTAAACATTTAGTTTTTTTCCCCCAGGAGTCATTTATATCACCATGGCAACCCTAACAAAACAGAGGGACCTTGCAATGGGGAATGTGCAAATCTCTCGGGTTGAATCTTCAGCCTTTATTTTCCACTCAGATATCCATGGACAAATTGTCCGAGTTTTAGGATTATAGCACCCACAGACGAAGGAATGTCCTGAGAATCTTCCACCCACGTCCCTTCTTAACAATGTCATGTCTGTGTGTTTCTCACAGAAAATGTCTCTTTCAAAGCCGAGTCTCTGCTTTATTTCATTACGAGCAATGAGTTATAGGAACGTTAGTACAATGAGATTAAATCTCTAATGTGCCGCCCAAACCCAAGCTGTGCGCCTCTTCAACCTAACAGTCATCGTATTATTAGCAAGCAGTCTGCCTATGACCATGACTATGGCTCATGTGTACTTTTATCCGACACCTGACCAACACTGGATTAGGAACATCATTAGAACCAGTTGCTACACATTTTAATTAATTACAGCACGCTGACATCCCTAAATCCTCGATATGCAAGTTGACCCATGCCCTCTGCAGCGTCTCTGCTATTTTGCTCGCCTCTCCGGTCAACCACACGTGCCCACCTGTCCGCTTCAGCCGGATCTTTGTTGATAGGTTCTGCATTCTTGGAACACGCTTGCCATAGTTGTACGGGAACAGCCCACAGGTACAGATGTTATTGTTAAAAGTCAGTCAAGGTCGCCCTGCTTACACATAGCCGGTAAATGTTGACTTCTGCTGTGTAGTGGACAGATTAACATCATGAAGTAACAGCCAATTAAGGCACTTGATAATATGCCACGTGAGAGGTGTTCCTAATCCAGGGATTGTTTAGTGCATTCCAGCTTTAGTCTCTATTTTCTTTCTGTAACAAATAACCTCCACTCTTCGGGGAAGGCTCTCCAGTAGATTTTGTAGCATGGCCATATGGAGTCATGATCAATCAGACACATGTCGATGAGGTTTGGGGTGTGGTTTTTTACACGGTGGCACTGTCAAGCTGGAACAGGTTTTGGACTCAATGATCCCAGCATACAAATACATATTAGACAATAGTGACAATAAGAGACGGTCCTGTGTCCACAAACTTTTGGCCATTGAGTGATTTTTTTATGGATTTTTAATTATTTAGTCCATACAAAAACATTTTATATTCATTCGTTCATTCTGTTCCAAGGTCGCGGGGAAGCCGGTGCCCACCCGGCAACTCTGGGAATGGAACAACCCTAGACAGGGCGCCAATCCATCAAAGGGCACACACATTCACACATTAATGGGCAAAGTAGAGGCACCAATTAACCTATCATAAATGTCTTTGGAATGCAGGAGGAAACCCAAGTACCCGGAGAAAACCCTTGCAAACACCGGGAGAACTCCACAGAGAAATTTCCCGAGTGGCCCCACCCGGGGCTCAAACCCGGGATCGTCTTGCTGTGAGGCTACAGTACTATCCACTGCGCCGCCCACATTTTATATTTACAAACATAATTTTTTTTTAACGAAAATGAAGCTTTAAAGCTGAATGTCTGAACGCCGTAAAGGGAAACATCAGACTCACTGGCCACTTTATTAAGTACACCTTGGTAATAAAAGTTTGGACCCCCTTTACCTTCAAAACTGCCTCGATTCTTAGTGATATACTTTCAAGAGAGATGGCATTCTGCATTCCTTGGTTGTAACCAGCGATTATTTCAGTTACTGTTTCCTCTCTATGATCTCGAACCCGTCTACGCATTCACCTCTGACCTCTCACACCAAGGCAGTTCCTTCCACAATACTGCCATTCACTTGATCATTTCTCTTTTTCAGACAATTTTCCCCCAAAACCCTAGAGATGGTTGTTTTTGAAAGCACAGTACATTTTCTAAAAAACTCCGACCAATCCGTCGGGCACCAACAACGATGCCACGTTCAAAGTCACTTAAATGACCTTTCATCCCCATCCTGCTGCTCGGTTTGTACATTAGCAAGTTGACCACTTTTACATTAATTATTCATTCATGTCCACACAGGTTCACAGACCTCTGGGCGCAAGGGCAGAAACAAGCCTAGACAAGGCGCCAACCCATCGTAGGGCACACACAGTCACACAGACATTCACACACTAAGGATCACTTTAGTGACATCAATATATCTAGCATGCAAGTCTTTAAGATGAAGAAGGAAACCGGAGCAACCAGAGAAATCCCGCATGCACACGAGGAGAACATGCAAACTGCACACAGAAATTTCCTCCGTCATCCTGCAACAGCACGTCCACTGTGCCACCCCAATTTGGGCAGTTTTGAAGGTAATTTTTTTTGTAGGTTTTGCAGAGAATCTTTGAGAATCTGACACAGATCTTCTGGAGACTTTGTCTGCCGCACATGCTTGATTTTATTCAGCGAATCCCATCGGAATGCTACTATTTTATTCCAATATATAAATATATACAATAAATACACTACCCCAGCCTCTTTCTTGGATTTGACGTAGGTGCGAGTGCACGGAGCCGGATTCCTGTTGGCACAGCGCCCGTGGACCGTGTACTTGCAACCTGCATGAGGAGAAACAAAACAATGACGTAATGATTTATTATAATCTGGGGAGTGCTGGGGTTTTTTTTGTGGGGGGGGGAATACTGACATGTGCAGCAGAGGCCCTGTTTGCGCAGCCCCCTCAGAATACTCTGACACACGTTACAGTACACCGGCTTGTTAAAATGTTTCATCCTCCACAGGTGCTGCCCGTCTGTCTGAGTCACCTGTGGAAAGACAGGAAAGGTTTAGCGTCAGTAATAGGAACATTATTACAAACTACAAGCTCCATGTGATAAACAGGCTGACGGCGCGTCTCTTCTCAACCGTTGCAGCCCCACCAATGAGATTCAATTCCCGGTTCCTGAATTTTTTTCAGAACATCCCTCTACCCATTTATTCATTCATTCATTCATTTTCTATACCCGCTTAATCCTAGTTTAGGGTCACGGGGAAGCTGGTGCCCACCTGGCAACTCTGGGCGCAAGGGTATAAATACACCAATTTGCGGAAGGAATACCCAGAGAGAGACAACCTGTGCGAACACGGGGAGAACATGCAAACCCCACCCGGGGCTCAAACCTGGGATCTTCTTGCTGTAAGCCCACAGCACTATCCTCTGTGCCACCGTGCTGCCACCGTTTAACAAATAAATTGCATATATTTATACATATCTACATTATATAATGTCAAATTTTATATGCCCGTGGTTGGCGCCACAGATGTTCTCTGTGGGACAGGAATAAAGTGAATGAGCATCCCAATGTCTTGTCTGTCGTTGCAGCCCCGGGGATTCTAAACCCCAGATACTAATGCTCCTGGCTTTTTCAACAGTGTGCTCTAACCACTGAGTTATCCAGGTTACTTTATATACTATATGTGTATATATATATATATGGGTGGCACGGTGGCATAGTGTATGTATAGTGCCCTCACAGCAAGAAGGAACTTTCTGTGTAAAGTTCACATGTTCTCCCTGTGTTTACTCCGGGTAATTTTGGGTACTCCGGGTACTTTATGTGAAACCTGTTTGAGTATGACCTTGCCTCCGTCATCAAAATGGCTCAAGGGTGCCAAACCCATCATAGGGCACATATCTTTCGAATAAGGGAGGAAACTGAGGCACCCAGAGAATTTCCCAGGTCACCCAATCTGGGGACAAAACACGTGTCGTTCTTGCTCTGAGGCTGCAGCACTACCCACTGTTCCACCATACCACCCCTGGCACGGTGGCGCAGTGGTAAGTGCTGCAGCCTCACATCAAGAGAAACCAGGTTCGAGTGGGGCGACTCTGGAAATATTTGTGTGGTGTTTGCATGTTCTCCACATGCTCACGCTGGTTTTCTCAGGGTACTTCGGTTTCCTCCTGCATTACAAAGACATACGTCATAGGTTAACTGGTGTCCCTAAATTGCCCGTAAGTGTGTAAATGCGTGCATGATTGTGTGTGTGCCCTACGATGGAATGGCGCCCTGTTGTTCCTGCCCTTGCGCCCAGAGTTGCCGGGTGGGCAGCAGAACTGGGATTAAGCGAGTATAGAAAATGAATGAATGAATAAATGAATGAGTAAAAGGAAAAACACAGAAGGGAATCGAATCCTGACACACACATGGCTAGTGTCTGTAAGTATTAACTCAGCAATGCATTGTGGGTATAAAGATGTTACACGCGGTATGTTTGAGTTTTGTTCTATTTATAGCTCGTGAGCTGTCAGCTTCCAAACTGACTCAACGTGAGATATGAAACTGCAAGCCACCGAAAAAAACTGCGAGCAAGATTGCAAGTGCACGGTACACCGCCATGCCCAGTGATGGAAATAGACCGTGGGGAAATCCCTCGCATGCTTCTCAGTACGTAGCCCTGAAGAATGATATGAGATCTCAGACATATATGCAAATATAAAACTGGTGTGTATTTGTCACTTTTCAAACAACTAAAGTTCACACACACACATCACACACACGCATTGTGTTTCTAGTTCAAGTTCTACACCCTTTTGGTTTGGAGTTCTGGTGATATGGAAAGCCATGTGGGTCAATTTTTTGTGCTACAGAGATTTGTTCTGTCTTTGCAGGAGCCAATGTGGATGGTAAACTTTATGTGGAAGGGGAAAAGGGTCAAAAACTACTTCTTTCTCCACTAGACTGAATGATGACGTTTGAGAGGAACAAATTCTTGCTCTGCTAGAGTTAATATGGGCGGGGGAAAGGGTCAAATTTGTTTTTCTTTGCTATGGATAAAGTCAGTATGGATAAAGAGAAGTAACAACTTGGTTCATTTTTTGTAAAAATCAATATGGATGGGAAAAGGGTCAAAAATTGTTATTTTTAACTCCAATCAATATGGATATTTATAATAATAATAATATAACATTGAACTTATATAGTGCCTTTCAAAATCCTCAAGGACACTTTACAATGGTGTGTGGGGTGAAGTCATGTAGCATCGTTAGAAATAAGGGCAGAGTCAAACAGCAACCCGTGCCATGTCGTCCGATACCAGGAAGTACCAGGATGGTAAATGGTCAATGGATAAAGATGAGAGAGACTGACACATTCTTTCTCTGCTAGAGTTAATATGGATAGGGAAAAGGGTCAAATGATTTATCTCTCTACTAGAGCTGATATGGATTGGAAAAGGGACAAAATAAGTTTTCTTTGTTCGAGTCAACATTGATGAGAAAAAGGAGCAAAATTGTTCTTGCATTGGTGAACTCAATATGGATGAGTGAAAGGGTCAAAACAGTACTTTCTCCACCAGACTCAATGGGGATGTGTGAGAGGGACAAATTCTTGCTCTGCTAGAGTTAATATAGACAGGAAAATAGTCAACTGTTCTAAAACAGTTTATATGGATAGGAAAAGGGTCAAATTAATTCTCTCTCAACTGTTGCAAATATGGATAAGGAAAAGCATCAAATTTGTCTTTCATAGCTAAATTTGATATGGATGGGGAAAAGGGTGAAAATATTCCTTTTACAATTAGAGTCAATTAGGATGAGGAAGAAAGACCAATCATTTCTCAGATAGAGTTTATATGGATTTGAAAAGGGTCAAAATATTTTCTTTGCTAGAGTGACTATGCTTGGGGAAAACAAGTGGAATTGCTCTTTCTGTGTTAATCTTGACATTAAAGGGTCAAAAATAAGTTTTCTTTGTTAGCATCAACATGGATGGGAAAAGGAGGGAAATTTGTTCTTTTTAAACTAGAGTCAATAGGGACAGGGAAGAAGGACATACTGTATTATTTCTGAGACATGTTAATTTAGTTTTCGAAATGGACATCATGGACAGGGGAAGGAACAAATTGAACCTTCACACTCTGCTCTTACTGGTGCAATGTGCAATTACTGAAGATTGGACACCAGGTTTGTCCAATTTAGCCATGAAACCTCCCACACTAAAATGACAGGTGTTTCAGTTTCATTGTCTAACCCCTGTATATGTAAAAGAAAAGGGTCAGATAAGTTCTTTTCCACTTAATATGTGTTAAATTCCACAATACTGGCTCAATGCCAAACCCAATAAACATCACCTTTCTTCTCTGCAGCTTGTGATGTTTGTTTGTTTGATCTTCGGCATCAATGGCAGTGTTAGGGAGCTCCATCTTATACGAAAGTCAATGACAATTTAGCATCTCCAATTCACCTATCATGCATGTCTCTGGACTGTGGGAGGAAACCGAAGTACCCAGAGTAAACCTGTGCGAATACTGAGAGATCATGCAAACCCAAAGAAATTTCCCGAGTCGCCCCATGCCGAGATCAAACCCGGGGGTCTTCTTGCTGTAAGGAAACAGCACTATGAGGTACCCTGCAGCTTGTGAAACTGGATGTGAAGAGTGTGTTTCTCAGACACAAACACACACGTTTTCTCAACCGCATTTACACGTCAGCGTTATGTGAAAGAGGAATGAGAGCGTAGCATGAGGAAAATATGACAGCTTCCTTAATAATATAAATAAATAAAACACACATCACAGCATTCTGACTGTATGTGTGTGTGTGTGTCTAACCTTTAACCCCAGTAAAACCAGCAAAGGAACGTTGTTCATCCCTCCTTCCACCCACTCTTCCAGCGACACGGTTCCACTGCTGTCTGAGTCAATTGCTGTCATCATGTCCTTCAGCACCTAGGAGATAGAACGTAAAAATAGTGTGTGTGTTTTAAAAAGGCACTATTGGCTCAGTCTGGAGAAAGTAATCAAGCAAGCTATGTGGGCATGTTACACACACACACACACACACACACGGGTATGAAGGTACACTCACAGGTCTGAGCTCTGACACGTCCCAGCCAAGATAGTCAGCTGCATGCATCATTTGAGTAATAATCCGGTCCACCTCCTGTAACAGGATAGACATAATGTACTAACTATTATCATTTACTGATTAATATCCCAATAATTAATTAATTAATTAATAAAGGTGTAATTAAATAAACAACCAGTCGACAAGATTGGTTTAGATAATCACCTGATTACATAGACTAATCTGTTCTTATTAATATTCGGCCATACTAAGACCTGTTCGTACAAACTCATGACCAAATAAGCACCTGGTCAAGTTCTGTTAAGATCCACCTTCTTAAACATCTAATAAGATAAACACCTGGATCTATACACATCTGGTCATATAAACACCTGGATCTATACACATATACTCATATAAACACGTATATACATATGCACATCTGGTCATATAAACACCTGGATCTATACACATAGTGTCATATAAACACTTAGTCATATACACATCTGGTCATATAAACACCTGGATCTATACACATCTGGTCATATAAATACCTGAATATATACACATTGTGTCATATAAACACTTAGTCATATACACATCTGGTCATATAAACACCTGGATCTATACACATCTGGTCATATAAACACCTGGATCTATACACATGTAGTCATATAAACACTTGGTCATATACACATCTGGTCATATAAACACCTGGATCTATACACATGTAGTCATATTAACACTTGGTCATATACACATCTGGTCATATAAACACCTGGATCTATACACATGTAGTCATATAAACACTTGGTCATATACACATCTGGTCATATAAACACCTGGATCTATACACATGTAGTCATATTAACACTTGGTCATATACACATCTGGTCATATAAACACCTGGATCTATACACATGTAGTCATATAAACACTTGGTAATATACACATCTGGTTATATAAACACCTGGATCTATACACATGTAGTCATATAAACACTTGGTCATATACACATCTGGTCATATAAACACCTGGATCTATACACATGTAGTCATATTAACACTTGGTCATATACACATCTGGTCATATAAACACCTGGATCTATACACATGTAGTCATATAAACACTTGGTAATATACACATCTGGTTATATAAACACCTGGATCTATACACATGTAGTCATATAAACACTTGGTCATATACACATCTGGCCATATAAACACCTGGCCAAAGAACATGTGGACAAATTAACTAAAGCCCTGGTCATAAAAACATCTGACCAAACAAACCCCTGCTCATATATAATCATCTAGTCTGACGAACATCTGGCCAAACAAACACCTACATACAAACAAATAGGTCATATATAAATATTAGGTCAAAAAACATCTGGCCAAACAAATACATGCTCATATAAACATCTGGTCTTATAAACACCTGGCCAAACAAACCCCTGGTAAAATTAACGTGGGTAAAATAAACACCTGCTAAAAAAAACACCTGGTCAAGTAAACATGGGTGAAATAAACACCTGGTAAAATAAACACCTGGTAAAATAAACACCTGGTCAAGTAAACATGTGGTAAAAAAACACCTGGTCAAGTAA
Organism: Aspidoras spilotus; assembly: GCA_028565295.1. NCBI lineage: Eukaryota > Metazoa > Chordata > Actinopteri > Siluriformes > Callichthyidae > Aspidoras > Aspidoras spilotus. The sequence continues at coordinate 1,018,739 of JAOUQV010000015.1, read as the reverse complement.
ACATGGGTGAAATAAACACCTGGTAAAATAAACACCTGGACGAATAAACATCTAGTAAAATAACAACTCCTCATACAAACATCTGGCCAAATAAACTCCCGGTCAAATAGACACCTGGTAAAATAAACACCTGGTAAAAAAACACCTCGTCAAATGAACATGGGTAAAATAAACACCTGGTCAAATAAACATGTAGTAAAATAACAACTCCTCATACAAACATCTGGCCAAATAAACTCCTGGTCAAATAAACACCTGGTAAAACTAAAGCCTAGTAAAATAACAACTGGCCAAAAAACACCTGGTCAAAAAAACACCTGGCAACATAAACACCTGATAAAATAAGCACCTGGTAAAAAAAAGAACCTAGCCAAATTAACTCCTGGTCAAATAAACATTTGGTAAAATAACAACTGATCATATAAATACCTGGTAAAATAAACACCTGGTCAAATAAACACCTGGTAAAATAAACACCTGGTAAAATAAACACCTGGTAAAATAAACACCTGGTCAAATAAACACCTGGTAAAATAAACACCTGGTAAAATAAACACCTGGTCAAATAAACACGTTATGAAATAACTATAGTGTATAATTAAATACTTAAACACATTAAAACACACCACCTGATTAAATAAACATCTGATAGGACAGATGGACAAACATGACTTACTGAACTGTCCAGGACGCCGTTTCCATCTCGGTCATAAAGTCTGAACGCGACTGAGGAACGAGAGAGAGATGAAATTTACTACTGTACAATCTACGAGTTCATGGAAAGCGAGTCGTGCGTAAACTTGTTACAACTCACACTCGAGTTTGTCCCGAGGCTGTCCGTCCTCCAGCAGGGAAAAATAACAGGAGACGTCTTTAAGGAAGACCTCGTCTTAGAGACAGAACAAAAGCACTGTTTACTGCTGAGACAAGTCATTAAAGAAGACACGGATACAAAATCTGGACAGTGACCGATGTCTGATACAAGTTTCAGGAGAAACGACTCTTCACGGATTTCTCCAGATGCTTTGCTAAACATGCAACTTGACTCAGCGGGTCAAATATAATACAGATATATACTCACCGGCCACTTTATTAGGTGCTGGTAAACGTAAGGACCCGCTTTTGATTTAAGAACTTCCCTAATTCCTCGGGCATACTTTCAACAGAGATGGTATTCTGCATTCCTTCCGTGGTTATTTGAGTCAACGCTGCCTTTATATCATCTCAAACAAGCAACTGAACCTAATAAAGTGGCCACTGAGTGTATAATCACTGATTACTTCAGAATCTGAGACAGAGAGAGACAATGGAGGAATATTATCGCATCAGGGCTAAAGAGACTCACTGGCTTCATACGAGGTCTTGAAGGTTTCGAAGAGGCGCTCGCAGAGATCCGGAGGGAACTCGTCCACCTCCAGATACGTGTTCAGGAAGAGACGGAAGCCTTCCTCATCAATGCACTGACGCATGTGGAACAGAACACAAGTGAGTGATGAACACTTACACACACTCGCTCATGACTCACACACAGCACACTCACACACTCTCACACATAGCACGCTCAAACACACAGCAGACAAAAAGGCACGCTCACACACTCTCACACAGCACACTCACACACACACACACACACACACACACAGCACACTCACACACTCTCAAAAATAGCACACTCAAACACACAGCAGACAAAAAGGCACGCTCACACACTCTCATACAGCACACTCACACACACACAGAGCACACACACAGCACACTCACACCCAGCACACTCACACCCAGCACACTCACACACTCTCACAAATAGCACACTCAAACACACAGCAGACAAAAAGGCACGCTCACACACTCTCACACACTCTCACACATAGCACACACAGCACACACACACAGCACACTCACACACTCTCACACTCTCACACACAGCACACTCACACACACACACAGAACACTCACACACACACAGAACACACACACACACAGAACACACACAGACACAAACAGCACACTCACACACACACACAGCACACTCACACACACACACAGCACACTCTAACACACACACAGCACACTCACAGCAATAAAAAATAATTAATAAAGAAACAAGATAGTAAATAAGTAAAACCATACTTGGTGCCCGTGATCTTCGGGCCCTTAGATGGCACTGCATCACATACGGGCATGCATCTGTATTGTGAATCACTAAATGGGCTCAAGAATATTTCCTAATTCCTATCATTTGGATGAGTGAGCAAATACATTTGGCAACACAGTGTAGATAACCAGGTGTTCCTAATCCAGTGATCAATCAGGGATAAAAGAAATAAAATAATTAAATCATAGTACCATATCAGAACAGCGGGGCTCCTGGGAGAAGGCGCCGGTTTCCTCCCACTGGTGCTGCACTACAAACCCAAACCCAGTTCCGTATCTCGGCGCTAATAGCGTCCTGTTTTCTCTGAAGCCCTAAGGACACCTGCACTTCTTTTTCTGCAAAAGTGTAATGTCAGGGCGCATACTAAATACCCCGAACAATCACCGGATTAGGAACACCTGGTAGGTGGCATATGATCACTGATAAATTGCCCCCAATCAGTTGTTACGTGACAGTTGACTCTCATAAGGTGCACAGAAAAAGGCAATATTCACCAGCTACAGAGCAACTGGAGCGACTTTGACTGTGGACATACAGTATAATAGGAGCCCACTGTATCACTGATGTACCGAGAGTGGACGATGCATCAAGCGGCAGGTCAGAGGTCACACTGTAGCCTGCGATGTATAGATTATCAACTAGCGGGGCTAGTTGTCAAAGCTGTATTAGTGGACATGAGTCGACTTACACATGGAGGATCTTTACCACCTTATGGAGTCTATAAAGACTTCTGAATTCTTTTTTTGCATTTTCCTGCCACCAGGGGTCTTTATAGCAAGTCACTCGCATTGCCAGTCTGGCACATGTTTTATGCCGGATGTCCTTGTAGACGCAACCCTTACCCTTTCGGGCTTAGGACCAGAGAATTTTTAAGACAAATATGAGATATGAATAGATGATAGAAGGTAGAAAGAAAGGAGAGATTGATGGATGGATGGATGGATGGATGGATAGAAGGAAGGATGGATGGATGGATGGAAGGATGAATGGATAGATGGATGGATGGATGGATGGATGCATGGATGGATGGATGGATGGATGGATGAAAGGATGAATGGATAGATGGATGGATGGAAGGATGAATAGATAGATGGATGGATGGAAGGATGAATGGATAGATGGATGGAAGGATAGATGGATGGATGGCTGGAAAGATGGATGGATAGATGGATGGATGGATGGAGGATGGATGGATGGTTTAAGAAAGAATGAAGTATGGAAAGCTATATCTATGAATTGATGGAAGGAGGTATTAAGGGATGGGTGGATAACTGGGGATTTCACGGTGGTGCAATGAATAGTACTGTGGCCTCACAGCTATAGGACCCGGGTTCAATCCCCGGATGTGGCAACATTTTCCCGTGTTTGCATAGGTTTACTCTGGGTGCTCCTGTTTCTTCCCGCATGCATAATAGGTTAATTGATGTCTCTAAATTGCCCATTAGTGTTTGAATGTGTGTGTGATTGTGTGTGTGCCCTATAATGGACTGCCTGTCTTGGGTTGTTTTGGCCCTTGTGTCCAGAAATGCCGGGTGGGCACCGGCTTTCCCATGACACTAAAGATAGTATTAATTGGCTATAGAAAATGAATGAATGAATGAATGAATAATTCACCTGCTTGAGTCAAAGATGGTGGAAGGCGGATAGTAGGTATTAGTGAAGAATGCCAATGCCAATGTGACCCAAAAGTCGCCTGTGTGTTTGTGTTTTTGTGTGTGTGTGTATGTGTGTATGTGTGTGTGTACGTGTGTGTTAGAGTTTCCAATGTATTTTAGGTGAAGCTCGATGTCATTAATGTCATCCTACGTCAACAAAATCAACGGTGATGAGTTTGTACACAATGTGACGGTTCATGTGGGATCGAATCCCCTGGAGCGTCCCCTGAACAGAAATTCCTGTATTTGTTTATGTTTAAATACAGAAGGTTGACGGTGCGACAACTTCAGCCAATAGAAAACAAGAAAAAACATCATGGCTTTTGGAATTAAATGTGGCGAGGGATCAGGTTTTACAAATATTTAGCTGGAAGGTCCGCGACGGGTGTGTGCGAGTGTGTGTGTGTGAATGCTGGCTGACGCAGGCACACACACACACACATGCATGCCCACTTTGCATATTGGTTGGTACAAAACCACACCAGTTCGTATTCTCACCTCTCCGTGCCTGTACTGTGCCAACTGACCATCTGTGTCAAACTGTCTCAAAACATCTTTCACCTTCAATCTGCAGTCTACACACACACACACACACACAAACAAACAAACAAAGAGATAGAAAGAGAGAGAGAATTCAAACATCAGCTTTGAGATTCAAATATACACTGACACACACACACACACACACACCATATAAGCTTGCAGATTCACACATTAACAGAGTGTGAAGTGCGTTGTGTGTGTGACAGTGAGACCCTGTGATCTGATGTCTTCTAATGGCATCTTCTTATTGGCCAGAAGGGGTCATGTGACTTACATATACAAAACACAGGGTCAGGGACGGGTGCATTTTTAAAAATGTTATCAAAAGAATGTAAAATCTTAAGCAGATGTGATACATGTGATACAATAAACAGACTGATTGAGCTATTGCAGCCCCAAGTGGGGATTCGATCCTGGCTGTTTCACTATAGCAATCCAAACTAGGAATGAGACGATGAATCGTTTTTGCGGTTAATTACGATTAAGAACGTTAAGACTAATTAATTTTAAGCGCGCCACAGCAT
>JAOUQV010000015.1:724161-736129 GCA_028565295.1 Aspidoras spilotus | reverse complement strand
TGAAAACACTCAGAACCAGCAGTGTCTGGTACCAACCACCATGCTCTGATCAATTTAAATCACATTTATACACCATTCGGACGCTCAGTTTACAAACCAGTGAGTTTTCTTGAACACCTCCACATGTGTAAATACACTGAGTTGTGACCGTGTGATTGGCTGATTAGATATTTGTGTTAACGAGCAATTGAACAGATATACCTAATAAAGTGACCGGTGAATGTAATGGTTGTTTTTGAAGTTTTTCTTGGTTGGTGATTGAGGATGTGTTAATTCAATAATCTCTCATGATTGTAGTGATGATGTTCTGCATAACATCCTGCACTCTAACCTTTTATTATCTGTTTGTAAATATGGTCCTCAGTCCCTTAGGTATTTTACTCGGCCCTCACTTTAGGGCAATTACAAGTATGTGTGTGTGTGTGTTAATTTTTTATCTGTGCACCACAGTACTGAACAAGACATGCTACAAATTATCATGATGTATGTGTGTGTGTGTGTGTGTGTTTGTGTAATTTGCTCCATATGAGCAGAGCTGCTGGGTTATGGTTTATTATGGCAGAACTTATGGCGGGAAACTGGCCAAAACACTGCGGTAGGTTCACACACTGATACAAACACACAAGTCACCTGCTCTGACATGCGTCAATCAAAATCATCTATCAGTGCATAAACAAAGGTGACCCTTGACCTTTTAACCAAATAATCAAAGTCTATGTTAATGTGAGAGTTTAAGGAAAACTGATTGAGTCTAGTTTTCAAACTTCTAAATAAAACTGAGATTATGAACAATAATGTGAAATCTAGAGGTGTAGAAAGGTCATGCACTGTATTTTTGATTTATCTTTCTAAAATTATTGTATTTTTTTATTTTATTGATTAATTAATGACTTGAAATATAAAAATGTTCTGTACTGATTCATAAATCCCTAACAGAAATGGTAAAAAAAAAAAATTAATAGGGTGCTAAGACTTTTGCACAATATCATATGTGTATCACTTAGCACCATTTATTAATTCATTTATTTAAAAGATCATGGGCCAGCCAGTTCACCCCAGGCAACTCTAGACAGGGCGCCAATCCATCGTAGGGAACACACACACACACACACAAATTCACACACTAAGGGACAAGTGTAGACAAATGTAATATGGTGTAGAGTATTTCACATTTTTATAATTATTCATAATTTTTCAAGTTATTCATTCTTGCAATAGATTCCACTTAATCCACACAGGGTCGCAGGCCAGCCGGTGCCCACCCGGCAACTCGGCAACTCTGGGTGCACGCACAGGAAAAACCATATACAGGGCGCCAATCCATCATAGGTCACACATACAATCACACACCAAGTGCTACCATAGACACAACGATTAACCTAACACACATGTCTTTGGACTGCAGGAGGAAACCTGAGCACCTTGAGAAAACCCGTGCGAAACACGCAAGATCATGCAAATCCACACAGAAATAATTTATGATGTCACCAAATGTCTTCATTGTTGAAGTGAGTTTTTTATTTTTTATGATTACTTGTATTAATCCACATAAGGAAATACTTTCTTTGCTTTTTACAGGCGATCTTTTGGTCCCCAGTTGTCTACCCTATCCATTTAGACATGGCTGACCCCCAAATCCATACGCTCTAATATTTAAGCATTGAAATTCCGAGTAGATAAATAATATGAGCTGGTTACTTTCAGCTTGGGCGTTTTTTTTCAAACTGGACTAATCTTCTTCTTCTTCTTCTTCTTCTTCTTCTTCTTCATTTGGACTCTCCCTTTATCAGGGGTCGCCACAGTGAGTCAATCTTTTCCACCTTACTTTGTCTCTGGCATCTTCTGCTCTTACACCAGCTATGTGTATATCTAACATATGCCTCCTCTTTCGGACTGCTCTATCTCTAACATCCTCCTACCAATATATCTACTAACTCTATCTGTCTCTCTAACTTTGTCTCCAAAATTTACAACATGTGCTGTCCTTCTGATCTTCACATTGCTACCTGTCCATCCTGGAAATTCCCAAAGGGAAGCTTAACTTTTTAAGCTCTGCCTTCTCCATCTCTGCTTCCTGTCTCTTAGTCAGTGCCACTGTCTCCAAACCGTACAACAAGGCTGGATACCAGGGAGTAACAGTTGTTAAATAGTCCACGGTTATGTCAGAGAAAGCCAAATCCAGTGCAAATCACACTCCACAAAGCGCCACATTGTGTCCAGAGCTGAAAAAAATACCAGTGCAGATTCCTCCTTGCACAAAGCGAACAGTGAGTAGTTAGTCCACGTGCATCAAAAACACACACACACACACTTGTATGAGACATTCAGCTGGAGCTGGAATGGAGCATGGTTTGTTGAAAAGCCAGACAAATTTGAAAAAGTAAGAAAATATGGAAAAACAAAACGTTTGGAAATCCCTGGTCTAAAGGGTGAAATGTGCTCATCTATAGATTACATCACTGAGTCAATCCTGAACCCTAGGGAAGAAAAATGGAAAATAAAAATAGACAAAATAAAAAGTTATATTAATATATATTCGAATATAAATAAAAGAAATGATAGAAATGATAGTTATACTAGTGATAATGGGAATGTGTGTGTTGTGTCCAATCGTGTGTTTCTGCATGTCCTGAAAATGATTTATCCACCACACAATGTTTCTCGTTACTCTGATTTTTCATTGTGGCTCAAAGCTGTAAACACAATTTTTGTGTGAAAATACACAAATTACACGTGTAAACACACACAGAGCAGATGTGGATTCTAAACCGGCGTCCGGAATGTGATTTGTGTGTTTAGCTGTGGCGTTGTGTTTAGCGCACGCAGAGAGGAAAAAGCGCTGCGTATTTTTTCGCCTGATTAAGAAACACTGTCGTTTACCTCCCATCATATCCCTGATGAGCTGACACGCTCATGTAGAGTCTTTCCATCCTCATCAGCTTCTACTAACATTTCTGTCCTTCTCTGGCTTGCTCGGGTTCCGAGTTGTGAAACTTTGTAAACTTTGGATCTTTTAATTCGAAATCATTTCAATGACTTCAGTTGGACATCAAAAGTCCCACAGGCTCAGATGGGTTTGGGTTTCAGCCACTGTGGTCACGCGTCTCTGCTTTTCTGTCCACAGGAGAATCAACACGGCATTAAAATCTGCTCTTTCTGGTACGCATGTTCTCTTCAAATGACCAAAATTTATTTACAAGAGCTCATTAAAGTTGTATCTGTGAGTTTCATTGTTTTTGGCACTAGAGGTTTTCAATCTGCATCTTTGTCTGGTGTGGTGTGTATGGAAGCAACGTTAAGGTATTTTGAATGGGGAGTAAGGGGGAATTTGGTGTGTTAAGGTGGAGATCACCTCGGAAAGTAGTCTGGGTGTTGAGTTTTTGAGTATTTTGGAGGGATCAAAGTTGAGATTAGCTTAGGAGGATGTATGGCTAGTGAGTTATAGGAGTATTTGGAGGGCTTCAGGCTGAGATCACCTCATGATGTGCTCTGCATAGAGAGTTTTGGGGTATTTGGAGGGTTGAGATCACATCAGGAAGGTTCAAGGTTGAGCTAAGCTCAGGAGATACTCTGGGTGGTGAGTTATTGTGGTATTTGGTGGGTTGAAGTTAAGATTAGCTCAAAAGGAACTTTGGATGGGGAATTTCTTTGAGTATTTGGAGTGTTAAATGTTAAATGTTGGTGGGTCGTGGCATTTAATAGGTCCCATGTGGTGTGGTGTGTATAGAAGCAACTTGAAGGTATTTTGAGTGGTCAGTAAGGGGATATTTGGCGTGGTGAAAATCACCTCAGGAGGTATTCTGGGTTGTAAGTTTCTGGGGTATTTAAAGGGTTCAAGGTTAAGATTATCTTCAGGTAGACTGGGTGGTGAGTCATTGGGGTATTTAAGGGGTCCAACTTGAGATTAGTCTCCCTGAGGTGGATTCTAGGGGTATTTGAAGGGTTTAAGCTTTACATTAGCTCTGGAGGTAGGTAGTGAATTCTTGGGGTATTTGAGGGGTTCAATGTTTAGACTAGCTCAAGTGGTAATCTCTGATGTGAGTTCTTGGGGTATTTAAAAGATTTGTGGTTTAGATTAGCTCCAACGGTACTCTGAGTAGGGGCGATTTAAGTGCTTCTGGCGGGTTTGAGGTTAATATTAGCTCAGGAGGTAGTCTGGTTGGTGGGTTCTGGGGTATTTGGAATGTTAGAGGATAAGAAATTGTGAATATATGGAATGGTTTATAGAAATAACTTGTGGTTATTAATGGCTAGTTTAAAAAGGTGGTCAGATGTTATTGTGACAGCAGTTAAAGTGTATTCTGGGTAGTTAGGGGGTAATTGAGTAATAAGGTCAGCGTAAGGAATTTTTGGGTAAATTTGTGGTGTTTAGGAATAGCCAGACTTTCACAGATGGTGTGGCCAGGGGTGGCCAAAGCTAAATTGAGGATCACACTCATAATGATTCTGATTATAAAATGTCATCACAAGATTTCAAAATGCATGTGTACATAAAATCAGTCAAGCAGTAACAAACTGCTGGAGTCAGTGAGATTCGAGGATGGCACTTGAGGTGGCCAGGGGTGCCACATTATATACAGAATCCCCCTCTGGCTACATTCCTGGCTGGGTAGGTCAATTATTAGTGTGTAAGTAATGTATAAGGATGTGTTTAGTGAAGTAGTATGGGTTAGTTTGTGGATTGGTATGTGGGGATCTTTGCCCCCCGCTTGACATACTTCTGGCTCACAGGTGAAGCGTTCGACTGTTTGTTTGTTAGCTTGCTGCTATCAGATAAACTTTTACCATTACTGCTGTTTAATTACTGTTTGTTTTAGCCTTTATCTCCTTTCTTAAATCATCACAACTAGTATTTGTTTATTAACCATTGTTGTGCTCTCTTTTTTACTTCTCTCTATATAAAAATGACGGCCGCGAAGGAATGAGCACTCTCTAAACTCAGCTAACCCTAACCACACACTCCTGGATACAGCATGCAAGAAGACAGATGCCAGGATCATCATCTCTGGTCTCCTGCCCATTTACATGTGAGAATCCAAGGCATACAGCAGGCTCTTCGGACTCCACTCTTGGCTCCGGATCTGATGCGGCTCTGTCAGTGCGGAGTACATGGACAACTGGGAGTGTTTTCGAATGTGACCTGCTTTCTACCGCCGGCTTGGGCTTCACCCGAGTTGCCTAAGTTCTGCAGTCCTCTCTGAGAACATTAAGAATGTGCTACGCCAGGACTGACACCTCTCTCCAAATCAGGCAAGTAGTCTTCTAGATTATCAACACACTGAAACTGTGTCTGTTCCTCGAGCATAAATAAAGTAAAAAAATATAAATATTAAAATAGTTAATACTGAAAGCAACTTGAGTTTAGATTTGTTAAATATTAGCGCTCTTCATAAACACTCATTATTAATGAAATTATAACTGGTTTAAATACACAGTGTCTAACAGAAACATGAATTAACCCCCCACCCAGCATACAACTATATACATCAACCCCGTCTAACTGGTAGAGAGGGTGGCCTGGGTCTAATTTATACATAAAATCTTAACATCATGCAAAAGCAAGGACATAAATTCTCTTGGGTTGAGACTAGGTAAAGTCATAATTGTTGGGGATTTTAATTTCTACCTCAATAATCCATTGACCCTCTTCAGTTTTAGATTCTGTAGGATTTCATTAAAATAAAGGTGATTGTACATTAGTCATTAGTTAATCATTAGTAAAAATATATCTATTCCTCCACAGTGTGAAACTATCTCAGACCATCACCTAATCACATTTAAAAGTTAATGTTCGGGACTCAATCACAGTCTCAATGTTTAAATCTAGACTCAAGACATATTTGTTTAGACAAGCATTTTGCTCAGAACATCAGCTCCTCTTAGGTAAAGATCTGAAGGGTTATGGGCACTAGAGTGTTGGTAAACTAAGATATTTGAATGTTCTAATGTTTCATGGTACCCTCATACCTGCTGTTCCCTCTGGATCTCATTCTTAACCGCACTGTTAGTCTCAGTGGAATTTGTATCTAACACATGCTTTAGTTCCTAAATCAGTTGTTTACTTACATTTTTCTGTTATTTCTCTCTCTGCAGTCGTAGGCTTGTGGTTAAGGAACCAGCCTTGCGGCCGAAAGGTCCCTGGTTTGATTCCAAGTAGCGACAAGTCTTGGCTGAAATTGGGCAAGGCACCTAACCCCCAGTTGCTCCCCGGGCGCTGTGCTGGCTGCTCACTGCTCCGGGCACGTGTGCTCACTTCACCTGTGTGTGTGTATGTGTGTGTTTCACTGCACGGATCTGGGTTAAATGCAGAGGTCCAATTCCACTGTGTGTAAAACATAGTGGCAAAATGTTTCACTTTCACTTTTCTTTCTGCTGAAGTTCGCACACACTACCGCTGAGAGAGTGTTGATCCTGACCTCATCTCCAACACCCACCGATCCACCTGGATGGTAAATTCTACACACTCCATCACAGATTCTTTTCAGGTTGTTAATCTGATATAACAAAAATGAGGATGAGGTTCTGCTCTAATTCTGGTTCCTTTTAAGGTTTCATCTTCTTAGCATCTCAGGGAGTCTTTCCTTGCCACTTGTGCCACCCGGCTTGCTCGGTGGGGAAAATTAAGCTTATTTTTTAATATTTAAAACTGTATATTGTTCCTTATTTATGGCAATGTTCCATTGTAAAAATCGCTATATAAATAAAACTAAATTGAATAGAATTATAAAAACATCTGGTCTTTATTTTACTTTTATTTAATCTGCTGCTTTTCATCTCGGGCTGATGGAATGACAGAGAGCGGAAAAGACATAGTGAGAGGAAGAAAGAGATGAAATCAGCAGAGAAGATGAACGATCTGCATCGGATCATTAAAATTATTTATCAGTATCATTTATATGTTGCTGTTGAGTTTAGTGTTGGTGATAATAACAGTCAGATACACTCAAATCACATGTGCATGAACAACAAACCACACCATGCACACACACATGTTAGTGAAAGCACTCTCCAAAATAAGCACTTAAACATAAAACTGAACATATTGTAATGAATTCCAGACATGAAACTCACATACAGGTGCTAAAAGTGGCCCAGGTTATACTGGTAATCCTGGTTATACTGGTAATCCTGGTTATACTGGTTATCCTGGTTATACTGGTAATCCTGGTTATACTGGTAATCCTGGTTTTACTTTACAAAAAAAGGTTTTTTTTTTTATCCCAGATGAGTAACTGGATAAGAACCATGTTGCAGCCCACAGTTATGGTCTCCATTGAGTGGGGTTTTGATTGCACTTTATCTGGAGCCCCCTCTTTGACCTTACCATCAAGAGTGACCCTGCTAGGAGCATATGTCCAGATGGTATCGGTTTCAGACCCATTGAAAAACTTCTTCACCAAGGTAGCGATCTCAGGCTACAGGGTAGGTGGACAATGATGTGGTTAGTATAGTAACTTGGGTAGTGGGGGTTAGTACGTAGGTCTTATAAAAGAAGCTGGTCTAGTTCTTTCACATCTTCATGATAAAACACTTTCTTTATCCTGTGCTTACATTCTTTGTTAAATATCGACACCAGACACAACCTCAGAGAACAATAACACATCAGTTTTTGCGTTTTTAAAAATGTTTATTTGTACAAACTAGGGATTACTTTGTGAACCACTGTATTATGGTAATCCAGCTGCAGTCACCTTACAGATGTTGTGTGAGAGGTGTTCAAAAATAAGAGCAACCAGAGGACAAAACAGACGACGCTGAAACACAGGAGTAAGCTGATCCACACTAATGGAGGTATTTGGCAGGATTTGTGTTTAAACACTGGAAGCTGCAGGATTTCTTCTGGACTCCATTGCTGTGTGAGGTAGAAGAAGGTGGGGGGTCGCTCTGCTTCGGTTGGTCTGAAGTAGAACTTATTGATTCCTTCAACATGCTACGTTCTCCTGCTCACTTGGCAAATGCTAAACAGATCCAGGATTATTGTACAGGCCAATTTTGTTCGTGTCAGTATACAGCGTTGCAGAAGCATTGCCAATAACATGGATGCTAACCTTCTGCAGAAACTCTGACGAGTCTCGTACGTCCTGGTCGAGCTAATTGCACACTCCTGAAGCAATGTGTGTGTGTGTGTGTGTGGGTTGGTTCAGGCTTAATAGGAATAAGGCCTGAAATCCTGCCATTCTAGCGTTGTGAGTGAAGCCTGATTGAGTTCTTATGCAAGTCAAAGTAAAAAGTCCAATCCCTGAATCCAGGTGTTTTCAGCAATCAGTCACTGATAACAAATAAAAATCACTGATTATAATGAGGGGGGCACAGTGGCTTAGTGGTAGTGCTGTTGCCCCACAGCAAGAATGATACGGGTTTGATCCCCCGGTGGGACGACCCAAGAAATTCATGTGTGGACTTAGCATGTTCTCCCAGTGTTTACACAGGTTTCCTCTGGGTGCTCCAGTTTCATTAAGCATTCAAAAGACATGCATGTTAGGATAATGAAGGGGTTGTTCCTGCCCTTGCACCCAAAGTTTCTGGGTGGGCACCGGCTGTCTTTCTCTCCGTGTGTATTAAGCTGGAGATAATGAATAAATGAATGAATGATTCTGGAGGGGTCCCAGTCACAGATCACCAACATTTCCAATGATCAATCACTAATGGTTTTGTTTTTCCAGTAACCCATCGCTCTTATACAATTATTCACAATGATCAGTCACTGAACACCATTGTTTCCACCGTCGCCATGTGCTTGACTGGGGTGGATGTGTTGGTACCTGAGGGTGAAGTGTGTGGGTTTGTCAAGATGCTGTATTGCATATTTGAGCATGGCTTTGAAGAAAGACTACGCGAGCTGCAGGTACGAGCACAGGTAACCTGCCACTTGTAAGAGATTTGAGGATGGTCTCAGGAAATGTGGAGGCGGGGTTATAGCCTTTGTTGTCCATACTCAATCAATAAAACTATGGAAACATTTTTAAAAAAAGCACATGATTGAAAGAGCCACTGGACTTTTTCATACTACACTTTCTGGCCACTTTATTAGGTACAACTGTTACTTTGCTTGTTAACACAAATATCTAATCAGCCAATTACATGGTCACTACTCAATGCATTTAGGCATATACAGGTGATCAGGACAATTGGCTGAAGAACACACTGATCATCAGAATGGGTCAGAAATGTGATCGAAGTGATTTTGAATAGCGTGGGCATGGTGGTTGGTACCAGACGCTGCTGGTTCTGAGTATTTTCACAAACTGTTGATCTACTGGGATTTTCACACACAACCATCTCTAGTGTTTACAGAGAATGGTCAGAAACAGAGAAAATATCCAGTGAACGGCAGGCGTTGGTGTGAGAGGTCAGAGGGGGATGGGCAGAGTGGTATGAGATGATAGAAAGGCAACAGTAACTCAAATATCCACTCATTACAACCAGGAATACCAACTCTGTTAAAATTATGCCAAAGGGGGTTCAAACTTTTACTAGCAACGAGTACCTAATAAAGTGGCCAGTGAGTGTAAGTATCCTTTTTAATATTGTGTTTCAGTTTATGATTATGACTGATTTTCTAACGCCATGTATAACTCATTTCAACCTTTTTTATATCCTCTGGATATCTTTGGATCCCGGCAGCTCAGACGGCCATAAATTCCTCCTGACATCTTCTTCTTCTGCAGATCGCTCAGTATTTCTCAACACATTGTTTATGACATAACTGTTGTAACACACTTCCTTGTTCACATCCATTCTGAAGACAGTCATGGAAACCCAGTTATTGTTCACTTTACATGATTTTACACACGATCTACAAACTACGATCTCTGTAAATAATGGGATGCTATCTACAAAAGATCGACAGTAATTTAAGGTTATACAACTTTATTCTAGAAGGTTCAACAATCATCAATTGTAACATGTGAAGTCATCAACATTGAGTATAAATGAAGCATCAACCACTGGTGTAGTGTCCACAAGAAAGTTCACAGGTCGTGGTTCATCATGTATCAAATGTGTGATTGTTTAAAATTGCAAAGCAAATGGGGTTTGTAAATGATCATGCCCACCCGGCGCAAGGGCAGGAACAACAACTTGTCTTTGGAATGCTAGAGGAAACCGGAGCACATATGCAAACAAGGGGTGAAGATGTAAACTCCACATATAAATATCCCACTCCTGGGGTTAGAACCTGGATCCTTCTTGTTCGTTAGGTGACAGCACTACCCACTGCACCATTGTGCCGGCCACATTTCCCCAAGGGCACAATAAATAAAAATGAAGCCTCATGGAATAAGGCGATTTTAAACTATTTTGTGGGTCATGATTTGAGTTAATGTTGCCCTTCTATCAGATTGAACCAGTCTGGTTATTTTACTTCTGACCTTTGGAATCAACAAGTCATTTTCAGAAAATCCACTCGAACCATTCTCTGTAAACCCTACAGTTGGTTTCTAGGAAAATCCCGATAGATCAGAAGTTTCTGAAATACTCAGACCAGTAGTAAAACATCCATATGATATTCAAAGGAACATAGGAAGCTTTCTTTGTCATCATGATCTAATACTGATTGCAGGGACGGTTAAACCCTATCTACTAGTTTGTCCTAATTATTTCAGCCCTCACCGATTTCTAAACCGGAAAAATATGCAATAGAACAATGAGGAACATGTAAAAATTATGGCTTGCAGCCACAGGTTACAGAATAATGACTCGGTCATTAATTCCAGGTTCTTTGTAGTTGGATATGAACTCAGCGCGAAAATCTTCTGCCCCACTGAATCACATCCTGCTGGAACCAATCACACATAACTGATCCTGACTTGTACAAGGCTGTAGCATTGAACCTTTCATGTTCATTTGTCTACACAAGTGCGTTAGGGTTACACACACACACACACACACATATATATATGTACTTACAGTTCAGTGAGGAAGGGCAGGTCGTGGAAAGCATTGGGTTGGATTTCGCTGATGTTGTTCATGCTGAGATCCCTGCAGAGACACACACACACACACACACACACAGGAAGAGGAAAGAAAGAATGTAAGAAAATGTTTTATCAGACACACTGAATGCATTGGTAATAAATATTCATTCAGAGTTGCCACCTGGAAACTCTTCGTGCAAGGGCGGGAACAACCCTAGACACCGCTCCAATCCATCATAGAGCTCACATACACATACACATACATGTGAATAAATGAGAATAAGATTAAAAAGTAAAAAAAAAAGAAAAAAAATATAATTATTTTTTATAATACAATTATCATGATTTGTAAATATAACTAAAAAGTACATGAGCATCTGACGTCATACACAGCCATCGCTTGGCCATGATTGGCTGCACAGAAGCTCTGTACTTAATCTGAGACACACTAAGATAATCTGAAGGTCAAATGAAGTTCACTCGGTTCACTATGTTTCCCAGCATCCGCTGACCCTTCCATGTAGAGTTGCTAACATTCCCAATGACTTCCATTTTTATATAATGCCACTGACAGGTGACCGTGGAATATAAAGGAGTGCTAAAAGTTCACGACTGGACAATTTTGCACGAGATGCATCCTATCAGGGCACCACACCAGAATCTGTACCACACTGGAATCTGTACCACACCAGAATCTGTACCACACCAGAATCTGTACCACACCGGAATCTGTACCTCACCAGAATCTGTACCTCACCAGAATCTGTACCTCACCGGAATCTGTACCACACCAGAATCTGTACCACACCGGAATCTGTACCACACCAGAATCTGTACCACACCGGAATCTGTACCACACCGGAATCTGTACCACACCAGAATCTGTACCTCACCGGAATCTGTACCACACCAGAATCTGTACCACACCGGAATCTGTACCACACCGGAATCTGTACCACACCAGAATCTGTACCTCACCGGAATCTGTACCACACCAGAATCTGTACCACACCGGAATCTGTACCACACCGGAATCTGTACCACACCAGAAT
>JAOUQV010000015.1:119790-131202 GCA_028565295.1 Aspidoras spilotus | reverse complement strand
TGGGCCATTTATATGGATACATACAGGGTGGGCCATTTATATGAATACATACAGGATGGGCCATTTATATGGATACACGCAGGGTGGGCCATTTATATAAATAAATACAGGGTGGGCCATTTATATGGATAAATACAGGGTGGGCCATTTGAATGGATACATACAGGGTGGGCCATTTATATGGATACATACAGGATGGGCCATTTAAATGGGTAAATACAGGGTGGGTCATTTATATAGATATATACATATTTATATGGCCCACCCTTTACAGGTAGATAGAGAGAGAGCTAGACAAATAAACAGACAGACAAATAGATTTAAAGCTGGACAGAAGGACACACACACATATACATAGACACATATACAGATGTGTCATGTAACGTTTAATGTGAGTGTGTGTCTCTCGCTGTGTGTGTATGTCGATTAGGTCATTAAATGTGTTTAGTATGCAGCTGGTTGTACTCTGGAAGGAAGGAGCAATGGCTAGTTGCCACACACACACACACACACACAAGCACACATCTTCCTGTAAATAGATCTCAGTGTTCTTATAGAACTACAGAACTTTGCTGACTCGTACAGATTCAGAGTGAATCGTTTTCTCTCATAATGCTGACTCACGCCACACATACACACATTCCACATACACACTACACACACACTAATAACTGAGTTAAATCCTCAAGGCTCTGAGCACATTGTTTATCATTTCCACCAGTAGGATCATTAAGGTTCAGTACCTATGGAACGCCAATAGGGGCAGCACATATCCAGTGTGTGATTTTACCAGAAAACACACTGAGAATTACTCAGTGTTTTAGTCACAAAGTGGGGACCATATAGAAAAGTGATGTAGAGAACCATTAGAAGCATCCAGCATGTGCTCATGAAAGGCAAACACTGTACCAGAATAGTTCTCAAATCAGAGCTGAACACTGAGAACAAGATTGCTGAGATCACCAGCTTAGCTGTGCCAGGGTTTGCCTATAGCTTGGGTATACTCTCATGGACCTAGCAGGACATCAATGGAATACCAGGAATACTGCTGACAATACATGGCCTTCTACACCCAAGAGCTGATGTTGAGTACCGGTATATTGGGCACCGCCAGGAAGGGCGTGGTCTGATAGAGCTTGAAACCGATAAAGATGCAACAATAGCGGGGGGTGTGTGATTACCTGGAGCAGACGGTTGGTCAGTTTATCCGACTCCTGCAAGACTTAGACACACCACAAGTCCATCATTCAGAGAGGGTACGAGATCAAAAACAAGTGCAATGTGACAAGAGGATCAAACAGTTTCTGAAGACTGGTATCATGGCACCAAGGACAGAAACATGTTATTGTTTGATGTGTCTATTCCAGGTGACAATAACATCTTGAAGAAAGAGTCAGACAAATAAATAAATAAATACAAAGATCTTGATGTGGAACACAAAAACTCTGAGTTATTCCAATTGTAAGTGGAGCTTTAGGATTCCAAGAGCAATTGAGAGAGAAACTTCCATAGAGAGTCAGTGGCGAAGAAATACAAAAGATTGTGATGATAGGGTTCAATCAGCCTGAAAGGGATCTGGTTAAACCCTGGTGAACAAACCAGGAAAAAATAAAGAATTTCTAATAAAAAAAAATAATAATAATAATAATAATAATAATCCAGCCATTAGAGAGCACAAGCCAGTGTATTTCTAGTACCGAACCCAAGCCAAGGTAAATAGTGAGGTTTGCGTCAGGAAGGTCATCCTCGTCAAACATTTGCCAAATCAATGATGGGAGTTCTTCAATGATGATTGACTCACTGTGGCGACCCCTGATGAAGGGAGAGGCCGAAAAACTAACAACAACAAACAATAATAATAATAAAAATGTTAATTATGACGCACTGATGAGAAAATGGAACACGTGTTTGTGTGTATTCCTGCACATCTGTAATAAGGAGTGTAATAAACTCTTACTTCTCCTGGATCGATGCCAGATCAGACACCGTGCTGGTGCTGATGTCGTGGTTGTTATTGCGATGACGCGTCGTGCACGCGCGCAGGTGCCTCTCGTACTCCTCGTGCGCGCGAGCGTTGCGGATGCGCAGCTCTTCCACCTGCAGCTGGAGCTCGCCGATCCGCGCCTTCTGCCTCTCCAAGAGTGCGTGCTGCGTCTCAATAATCCGGTTCAGTTCACTCAGACACTTCGCCGCCTTATCGGGCTTTTCACCCGAACCGGAACCCAGACCTGCGGGACCTGGACTCTCCATCACACTGGCTCGCTTTGATTAGACCCCACGAACATCCGGCTTGTTTTTCAGGTTAACGCAGTGCAGCCGTGGGCTCCCCGAGTCGGACACCGACATGTCGGAAAGAAACTTTCTCCTCCTCCTCCTTCCTCCCCGCATGGCGACTCCGAACACTGATTCAGAACTGTACCGAGGCACATGAACCGGCTCGCATCGACTCCAGACACGGGCTGTGTAAGTTAATAGGCGTGCCTAAGCTGCAGCTGCTGACGTCATCACACATGCACGCAGAGTGCAAAGCACGAGAATGCTTATTTTTTATTAAAAACGACAGATATATTAATATTCTGAGTGAAATTAATAAATTAAAAATGATTTATTAATAGAAAAAAAAATCAAAACGATACCTTTGAATAAATTAATAAATAATAATCACTGTCTCGGTTTCATTCTTTCATTAATTCAGTAAAATATAACGTTTTTGCAAAAAAAAAAAAAAAACAAAAATGACAAGATTTTATAAAAAAATTTAATTGGACAGCAAACAAATGATGTAACGTTACAGAAGATCAAAGTCTAACACTTCGCTTTAATACAATCAGGAAATATTTGATCTGTTCTGATTGACTCCAAACAGATGAGGATGATGAGGATGAGGGCGAAGCTAAACTCCTCAAAACATAAAACTCACAGTCAAATTTCACACGTAATTCACAGCAGGAAGTTAAAAACAAAACAAAAATCATAATCATGTCTGTATTTCCGATTCTTCTGCAGTCTTTTATAGAGGCTTGAAAGAAAACATCATGGTACCGAGCCCTGACCCCTGAGGTATACAGGTTTTAAGAAAATCAAAAAATTATTCACAATTCTAATCAAAATCATTCACAAAAGTCACGTGTAGAGAACACGTATTGAACACGTTTGAAATCGCGTTAAAGAGAGGATTATAAAAGTCTGAATACGTTTTACTCGAAAATTTAAAGTAGTTCTGCAAAAATAATGATTGAAATGATACGAGGGACTTTTATTTTATAACATTTTATTGCGCTATTTAATTTAGTAATGATGCAATTTATTTTTCTAACACAGATTTACATTTGGATTTAATTTGAATCCTTTAACCTCGAGTTAATTCTAATAAACTAGATTAAACAATTAGTCGCCTTTATAATTAATAATTAATGATTGCGCAATAGTGGATTTAAATTGAATAAATATACTTTTACAAGAATTATTAAATAGATTTTGAAACAGAACCAGAACCAGACGCGTCTTTAAGGAATTCAAACGTATTATAATTTTAATAGATAATCAATACTCTAATCCTGTGGTTTATAAGGATATTATCTCATATGGGCGATTAGGGGCCAAGCAAATGATAACAGACTGCTAGATGTTCACAGTTATTTTTTATCCTCCACTAAATGAATCACATTGATCTGAGAGCAAACACTAAGTTATTCACATTTTATGAAAAAAAGTATATTTGAATGGATTTGTGAGAAGTTTCGGCAAAAAAATGTAATTTCCAATATTTTCTACAGCACACAATTAGATGGACGTATTGGGGCAGGAGTTGGTCTAATGGACAGCGTAGAGGGCGTAGAGATTGACAGTTCGATCCCTACTCCAGGCAAGTCACGGCTGAGCAAAGCAACCAACCACCAACTGCTCCCCGCATGCTCCTATAGGGGGCAGAACAAAGCTCTGGGTGTTCCAAGTGTACCCCTGGATGGGTTAAATGTAGAGAAAGACTTTCCCTACAAGATTGTTGTGTCAATTAATTAATTGGCTCCTATCAGCCAATCAGATTTCAGGACAAATCTGAAAGTGTTACGATTGCGATATCAAATCCATGGTTGAGTTTTTAATGATCTGTGATATACGGTGAAAACTATGGAACTCAAACCACCAGCTACAGTAATGGTGCATGGACCCCGTCAATCTCTGCTCCAGATTATTATTTTTATTAGGATATAAAATCAGTTTTATTGATTAGACTCAGGTTTTTGACTCCAGATGTGAGCAGTAAGTTATAAAATGTCAGTGGTTTTACATCTTATCGTTTCAGTATTTCAGAAGCCGCCATGTAGCTCAGATTAGACGCCATAACACTTTATAAAAAAAAATAAAAAAACAGTAGAAACTATTTCAGAAAAATGTAAACACAGGGTAAAGTTTCAGTATTCACAATTATTTTAACTGATGTACAGCAGTGATGGAGACAGTGATGAAACTATAATGATTCCGAATATATTCGCTTCACTATAATAATAATAATAATACTAATACCAATAATATTGATAATGTGCTACATCACACTCTTTTCTTGTCTGTTTGGGAGGAATTCACAGATTCACCAGATTGGATGAAATGAAAAATGCCCGGAGTTTTAAAAGTTACAGAAACAAAACAAAAAAAAAAATCTAGGGTTACATCATAAATAATAAACAAAACAAACCTCAGCAAATCAAAGAGAAATATCACAAAAATGCCAACCTACAGTTCCACACACACACACACACACACACTATTGAGTTGTTTTGTATTAAAGGCACTTTAGGGAGAGGATAAAGTGTGTGTGGGGATAATCTGGATCTTGTTGAGTAGATTTTGCTAAAGCAGATTACCCAGAATGCAGCGTTCCTGCGGTCAGATTTCAGCGAGAGTTGTAGTCAGGAGAGAACAGGCGCAGTTTGGGACTTTGATCGGACGAGTGGAGCATCTGATTATAGTGATTCACCACCGGAGACGCTGGAGCAGGAAAACACCACGGCGAAGTCAGAAACATGTCAATTATTTCAACAATACAGAACTTCCACTGGATTAGGAACACCTGGTTAATAATTTATACATAACTGTCACTGAATTAGGAACACCTGGTTAATAATTTATACATAACTGTCACTGAATTAGGAACACCGGGCTAATATTTTAACTACACAGAACTGTCACTAGATTAGGAACACCTGGTTAATCATTTATTTATAAAGAACTGTCACTGGATTAGGAACACCTGGTTAATTATACAGAACGGCCACTGGATTAGGGACACTGGGTTAATAATTTATTTATAAAGAACTTCCACTGGATTAGGAACACCTGGTTAATAATTTATTTGTTCAGAACAGGCACTGGATTAGAAACACTTTAATAATTTAATAACAGAACTGCCACTGGATTAGGAACAACTAGGCCACAAATGGATTTACACAGAAAAATCACTGGATTAGGAACACCTGGCCAATAACGGGTCATTTCTCGATTAATTACAGTACAAAGATGTCGGGGAACAGATTCCACAAGTTGACGTACACCCTCCATATGCAAGTTGACGCATGCCAGCTCACCAGACTACAAGTAGTCGTGTGTGAGACCTTCAGCCGGATATTTGTTGATGGTTCCTTTATTCTTGCTACACCCGTGATTTAGTGGTACACGAACAGAACACAAATACAGCTCATATTGCAACACTGACGCACACACCTCACATAGTCTTTCCGTCTACACACAGCTGGTAAATGCTTTCTTCTGCTGTACAGTGAACAAATCAGAACTGACTGATTCAGGTGGTATCCTGTATTTTTTTCGGCCAGGTATTTCTAATCTAGTGATCAATCAGTGTATTTATTAAGAAAAATACATAATAGCACCACATGAGATGGAAAGAAATATTTTAGACAGGACCAGAGCTAGGTGCGTGTGTGTGTGTGTGAAGTACCTGGAGAGGGTGGACTTCTCTGGATGAAGGCAGGATGAACTGGTGGATTTCTTGGAGAAAAAATGGCATGACACACTGCAGAGGAGAAGAAAATCATCATCATCATCATCATCATCACACAGTCACAGTTTGAGAGTTTATTATAAATAATAACAGAAGAATTATAATTAACCTGAACATATGATCAGAGAGGGAGGGGGAGAGAGGGAGTAGGAGAGGGAGAGAGGAAGGGGGGGAGGAAAAGACCGAGATAGGCGGGAATCAAAGAGAGAGAGAAAGAGAGGGAGAGTGATGGGTGTGAGACAGAGAGAGATAAAGAAATATAGATGTACTGATATGAGAAATAAAATAATGCTAGTTAGAATAATATTTAATGCCTTCATTTACAAAATTGATAAAAATTTTAAAAGACATTTAAATGTCATTTACAGATTTTTAATGTTTTTTAATTCACCTTTCTCTAATGACTTATACTTATAATGACACACACACACACACACACACACACACACACACACACAGAGACCACGTTGTAACAATAGACAGGGTGCCAGTCTGTGGTAGGGCACAAATACACACACAGTCACACAAACACATTCACAGACTAAGGGCCACTTTAAAGACACCAGGTAACCTGATGATAACCACGCCTTTGCCTTTGGAATGCGAATGGAAACCTGAGCAACCGGAGTAAACCCGTGTAAAAACGAGAACATCATGCAAACTCCATACAGATATTTCCCAGAGTCGTGCCATCCAGGGATTGAACCCGGGTACTTCTTGTGGTGAGACAACTTTAATAATAAGAAATGAAGGGTTAGTATCCCAAACAGTTTTTTCTGGATGGTTTGAGATGTTTAAAATTTCGATGTTGCTCTTTTCTTTCTGCTGATGAAGATAAAATACATGCCCTGATTGTAGGAGTGAGGGGATTAGTGATTAGTGATTGATTACCGATAACGATGACAGCGGTTCCAGCCAGAAGAGCAAACATGGTGAAGAACATGACCTGATACGAGTCCATGAACTGCTGCAGGACCCCGATATCCTCACCTCGGACCGCGCCCGCTGTCAAACAGCAATAATGACACCTTTATTAATATCTCTAACACAAGAATAAACACGGTGAGAGCAGAAAGATGGAGAGAGAGAGAGAGAGAGTGACAGAGGGTTGTGGAGAACCTCTGGAGGTGGAGATGTGGTCAGCGGAGTGGACGACGGTGATGGGGATGACCAGCTGCTGTTCACTGCCCGGACTCGAAACGGTGAGAGAGGCAGAGGCGACGTCCCAGTGGTTCATCAGGGTCACTGTGTATCTGACGAAGCTCGGGTAGGTGGAGGAAACCTCTTTCTCCTGGACCAGGATGGAGGGAGAGCTGGACTTCACCTGGAGGGTCAGGAAAGGAGTGAGGAGTCTAATACACAGTGAATGAGTGAGTGTGTGAGTAAATGAGCGAGTGAGTGATGGAGGTATGATGGAGGTATGATTAAGTGAGTAAATGAATGAGTGATGGTGGGGGTGCGTGATGGACACAGAAGGGGGGGGGGGTTGTGCGGGTTTCTCTGATGTACCTGCAGGTGCTGCAGCAGTCCAGTGGTTCCGTACACGGTCACCTCGGCGTTTGCGTGCTGACTGCTCAGGATGACGTGTGTCTGATCTGAATAAAATCCTGCATTCACCTGCAGCTCTGCACCGACTCTCTCTCCTGAAAAATGACTTCCCTCCACATCCGCCTCCACCCTCACGCCGCTCATGGACACGCCCAGAACCTTCACCTGCTGCTCCGTCATCGGCCCCAGGGTCAACACGCAGCTGTACACACCTGCGGCACACACCAGTTCTTCTTATTTCACCGATATTAGGTTTATCAGTACTAGTAGCGCAGGTGTAAACACTCACCTGTGCTGGTGTCGAAGGTGGTGTGTGTGTGATAGACGTCGTGGGCGGAGAAATCGACAGCGTCGCTGGTGAACTTCACACGGCAGATGACAGACTTCTCCGGCTTCAGAGAGGAAACGCTTTCCAACTGAGCCAGCGAGCAGCTTCCTGTACACACACACACACACAGATTTAAATCAGAGTTTATATTAGCGAATCCTTGTTCAAACTCCCACCTGTATTCGGGATATTTTGTTTAATACCGTCACTGACTATTGAGTGTAATTTTAAAGAACAGCTGCTTTGTGCTACATGATGAAGCTCGTGGTTCTCGTACCGATCAGGTTGGATCCTCGCTCTCTGGTGGTCAGGAACACTTTGGACTCTCGCTCGTTTCTCACAGAACCCGAAGGAACCGTAGCTACTGTCCTGGTGACAGGATTCACGATGATCTAAAAACACACACGTTAAAAAAACAGATTTTATATTAGAGGTGTAAGAAAATATTAATATGTACAGTGCAGGTCAAAAGTTTGTGCACACCTTCTCATTCAATGTTTTTATTTATTTATTCATTCATTTCCTACACTGTAAATTCATCCTGAAATCCTCCAGACTATGAAGGAACACAATAAATCATGCAGTAAACTTCAAAGTGTTGACAGAGGGTTGTGGAGAACCTCTGGAGGTGGAGCTGTGGTCAGCAAAGTGGACGACGTTGATGGACGACGTTGATGACCAGCTGCTGTTCACTGCCTGGACTCGAAACGGTGAGAGAGGCAGAGGCGAAGTCTCAGTGGTTCATCAGTGTCACTGTGTATCTGACAACCTGTATTCTTGAGGTCGTCATCTGGAATGGTCTTCAGTTAACAGCTGTGACTTGTCAGGAGATCATTTCTTGTATGTCCTGCACTTTGGATGTGTTTGAGGACATCAGTTGTGTTGTGAAGAGGTAGAGTTGGTGAACAGTGAACAGCTCCATGTCAGTAATGTTCTAATCCAAAACTACTCAACTAAGAGAAACTTTAAATGGTTCATCCCAAAAAATTCCAAGAACTTTGACCGTATCCTCAAGTGCAGTCACAAAGACATCAAACGCTATGATGAAAGTGTCTCTCATCAGGACCAACCCAGTAAAGACAAACCTAGAGCTACCTCTGTTCAACCGGATTCAGTCACCATCCTCAGAAACCACAAGGTAACAGCACCACAGTTAGGAGCACACACCAATACTTCACAGAGTTCAAGTACAAACATCTCAAGCTCATCTGTTCAGAGGAGACAAGACTGTGTGGATCTGGACTTTATGGTCAAATTCCTGCAAAGAAGCCAATGAAGAACAAGAGGAAGAGAATGACTTGGGCCAAGGAACACAAGAAATGGACACCAGTGAAATCTGTCCTTTGGTCTGATGAGTCCAAGTGTCTTTGTAAGACACAGAAAAGGTAAGCAGATGGTTCCTACCTGTGTCCTTCCCACTGTGAAGTATGGAGGGGGAAGTGTGATGGTATTTGGTGATTTTCTGGTGACATTGTTGGTGATTTTATTTAAAATCCA
This sequence comes from Aspidoras spilotus, assembly GCA_028565295.1. Classification (NCBI taxonomy): domain Eukaryota; kingdom Metazoa; phylum Chordata; class Actinopteri; order Siluriformes; family Callichthyidae; genus Aspidoras; species Aspidoras spilotus. The sequence goes on along the minus strand of JAOUQV010000015.1, from coordinate 121,813 downwards.
AGGCACATTTAACCAACATGGATACCACAGCATTCTCCAGCAACATGCCATCCCATCAGGTTTGCACTTAGTGGGACCATCATGTGTTTTTAACACCTCCAGGCTATATAAGACCTAACTGACCAAGAACGTGTGCGGTTGCCCCCACAATCACCTGATCTAAACCCAATTGAGATGGTTTTGAAGGAGTTTGACCATAGAGTGAATGTAAGGTAACAAACAAGTGCTCGGCACGTCTGGGAACTCCTTCACGTCTGTTGGAACCTAGCTCATTCCGGGTGACTAGCTCGTGAAGCTGATTGACAGAAGGACGCGGATGTTCGCAGCTACTTGTATAATCAAAGTAAAAGTTTCCTACTTTAAAGAAACTCAAATATAAAACTAATGTGGTTTTGTTTAACACTTTGAAGTTTACTACATGATTCATTGTGTTCCTTCATAGTCTAGAAAAAAATTATTTATTTATTTATTTCATGTTTTTTAACATCATCCTCAGCACCCGTGTTTATTCTAATGACAGGAACAAGGTCACACTCTTACACAAGTCTCATATCATACACAAGTTATTGACAATTTAGCTTTTCCAATTTACCTAGCCCATGTCTTTGGACTGTGGGAGAAAACCGGAGCACCCAGAGAAAACCCACACGAACACATGAAGAACATGCAACCTCCACACATTCGGGGATCAACCTCAGGTCCTCTTGCTGTGAGGCCACAGCACCATCCACTACGCCACTGTGCCATTGGAGAAAAAAAAAAAAAGAGATTGCGTGTTGTTTATCTTCTCAGCCGCAAATTAGAATTCGACGCCATCCTCTAAAACCTTTCTAGAGCTTCCGTGAATTGCTAGACAGCGGACGACTGCGAGACCGTTCCCTCGATGGTGCTACTGCAATCTCTCACTTGCGACATAATATTGCACCGCATCAGTATTTCTAGTCGGAAAAGCGTTTCTTTATCCATACTGGAGTGTGTGTAAGTGTGTGAGTGTGTGTCTTGTTTCATTCCGTTGCCGAGTCAGCGCTAGTCAGCGAAAGCCGGAGTTTATGGAGCTACGATGTTTTCTCGGTGCACTGCGTGAACATTGCAATGATGTGGAGTTCATCAGTATTTTAACAATGCAGTGGTGTGAAAAAGTTTGTGCACCCCTGGCAGTCGTAGGCTTGTGGTTAAGGAACCAGCCTTGCAACCGGAAGGTCCCAGGTTCGATTCAAAGTAGCAACAAGTCATGGCTGAAGTGCCCTTGGGCAAGGCACCTAATCCCCAGTTGCTCCCCGGGCGCTGTGATGGCGAACATAGTTCATGATGGTACTTTATAAATGGCTGCTTGTTGTGATCAGTAATTTCAGTTGAATGTATCATACATCAGACTGGCACAGTGATACTTGAGCAGTGAAATGAGGTGTATAGGATAATTATTCTAACTAAATTAGGCAGGGGCATAAATATTCGCACCCTTGTGGTTTAACTGATTTAAATACTTTCAGCACTTATTACTGGAACACACGACTTGTTTCGTAAGCTCACTGACCCTTGACCTGCATACACAAGTGAACCCAAATACCCGTTTCCTTGACGCCGTGGCTGTTGATTGGTAATTTATAAAAACTTCATGATCATATGCTGTATTTAATTTCTATAAATCTGCTTCTGTGATGACGTTCCATTGTAAAAAGCTGGAGTGAACTGCATTAAACAGGACGTTCGGCGGAGACATTTAGGGGTGTGGTTGTAAAACAAGAAGCAGGAAGTAACTCGAGATACAGTGCTCAGTATAAACAAGTGCACCCCCAACAGATGTGTGTGAAAAACCTCGATTTTCAATTCAGAATCAATATTTTCTATGGGATTATCTTTCTAATAAACTCATTCAAGACCATGTGTGTGTAAAAGTAAGTACACCCCTGAAGTAAAGACTAAAATGTAAAATAGAGAATTAAGAAAAACATCACAGCGTTCAAGTAAATATTAAAGTTGTGGAGTTTATTCATTTGTAATCAATAATCTAATGTGATATTTT
>JAOUQV010000014.1:13322316-13333663 GCA_028565295.1 Aspidoras spilotus | reverse complement strand
TCTATTTTTATATTTATGGGCATATTCCTTTGCAGACATTTTGAAATGTTCCTTTTAAAAAAATAAAATTATCTTAAATAATACAAATAATACAAAATGCAGGAACAATAGCTAAACCGATGAGTCATATTTTAATACTTTATTTTAAATGTATTTTTTTTATTTAAGGGAATTTTTATACAAATTCTTTAAAATGCATTTTAAGAAGAAATGTTTTTTTAAAAACAACTTTTAGCTTTTATTTTCGCAAAAAAATAAAATAATTCGATATAAAATAAACCAAAACATATAAAATCTAAGCATAACAATAAATTAATACGCATAAAGAAATACAAGCAATCATTAGGATCACGCAGAAGGCAGCACGTCGTATAGTGGCATCAACACACACACACACACACACACACACACTAATGCAGGGTCTTTGAAAAACATCCCGTTGCGAACTCCACACTTGGGAATCGAAGGTCCGGGGACCTTCTTGCTATGAAGCAGCTGCACTACCGACTGAGCGCTAGTGAATATTATACGACATAAATACAGATACAGCTTTGTTAAGGTCTGCTGTAATAAAATTTTTCGTTTCACGATTCAGGACACTCAGGGATTTGCAGCCAGGGTTATTCACAAACACCTCATGCAGACTTTAGGCTTTCGAAATCTTGCTGGACACAAACAAACAGTGCACTGGGCTACATGTAAGAACAAGTAATTCAGCACTAATGTTTATTACATGTGCAGTCTCCTGTTATGAACAAAAAAGGGAAAATATAAGGACTGCTTGATTACAATATGATTTGTACACACTGGTAAGAGGTAGTGCTGTGTGCAGGGATTATTAAAGCCAGAAAGCATTCCTCTAGGTGGAGCTTGCTCTCTCTCTTTCAAACACACGCACACACACACACACACACACAAGAAGTTTTATTGGCTTGACAAATGAGAGCATTTGTACTGGCAAAGCTCAGTTACAAGAAAAATACAAATTACAAAATAAAATTATACCACAATCTGATGACTTTGAAGGTCAGATATGGTCAAGTTTATAATAATAATAATAATAATAATAAAAATACCAATAAAATACTTCTACTACTACTAATAATAATAATAAATTATTATTATATGTTATTATTATAAAAAGTTCAACCCTCTTTCTCTTGCCTCCAAAACTGCCTTAATATCTCATGGCATACTTTCAACAGAGATTATAATTCTGCATTCCTTGATTGTAACCAGTGGTTAATTGAGTTACTGTTGTCTTTCTATAACCATTCTCCTCTGACCTCACATCAACATGGCATTTTCGTCCACACAACTGCCATTGACTGGATGGTTTCACTTTTTTAGACCATTCTCTGTAAACCATATAGATGTTAAAATCCCAGTAGATCACCAGATTCTGAAATACTCAGATCAGCCCATCTGGCAAAGAACCATTTCACGGTTAAAGTCACTTAAATCACCTTTCTTCCCATTCTGAGGCTCAGTTTAGACGTCAGAAAGTTGTCTTAACCACAATTACATGACTAAATGCATTGAAATGCGGCTGTGTGATTGGCTGATTAGATACTTGTCTTTACAAGAAATTGAATAAATGTACCTGAAAAATGGCCGGCGAGTGTATATACAAAATGCACACTGCCAGAACTCAGTGGTTCATCGTACTTACTTATTAAGTACATAATAAGCGTGTGTATCCTTTATACTCAGTATCTGCTACATCCTAATCCTCAGACAAACATGGAAAAATACTCTTAGCAGCTTCCCAACTCACCACCCATGAATTATTTTTTTAATTTAGATTATTTTATTGATCCCCGTAGATCTTTGCATTTAACCTATCCAGGTGTTAACACCCGTGTGTGCTGCCCCATTGAGGCGCACAATTACTGCATCAATGTTGTGTGGAATGGAGGCGATCTGCCTGTGGCGCTGCTGAGGTGTTATGGAAGCCCAGGTTGTTTTAATAGCAGCCTTTAACTCTCTATGGGGTTTAGGTCAGGTGAGTTTTCTGGCCAATCAAACACAGTGATACTGTGGTTATTAAACCAGGTATTAGCACTTTTGGCAGGGTGGTCAGGGGCCTAGTCCTGCTGGACAATGAAATTTCCATCTCCAAAAAGCTTGTCTTAATATAGCACAGTGGACATACACCCGTAGATGACATGGCTCCCTAGACTATCACTGATTGTGGAAACTTCACAGTAGACCTCGTTCAGTTTGGGTTATGTGTCTCTCCAGTCTTCCTCCAGGCTCTCAGACAATGAATGCAAATATCACTTTCATCTGAAAACAACACATTAGACCAATGAGACACATTCCAGTTCTTTTTCTCCCTGGCCCAGCTAAGTGGCTTGATACAAGGAATGCGACAGTTGTAGACCATGTCCTGGCTACGTCTGTGTGCAGTGGCCCTTGAAGCACTGACTCCATCAGTAGTCCACTCCTTGTGATTCTCTCCAAATTTTTTTATTGGCCTTTTCCTGACACTCCTTTAAATGCTGCAGTTATCCCGATTGCTTGTGCATGTTTTTCTGCTACTTTTTTTCTTCCACCCAATCATCCATTAATGTGCTTGGATAAAGCACTCTGTGAACAGCCAGCATCTTTAGCAATGACTTTTGGAAGCATAACCTCCTTGTAGAGTGTGTCAGTGACTGCCAATGTCTTCCCCATGATTGTGTAACCTACTGAATCAGACTAAGGGACAATTTTAAACACTTAGGAAGACTTTGCAGGTGTTTTGTGTTAATTATTCTAATTTTCTGGGATAATGATGTTGGGTTTTCATTGGCTGTAATACATAATCATCACTATTTGTCGACGCAGATCCTCTTCCCATCTTCATAAGGGAGGGGACGCCGCCACTTCCATCAGAGACGCCGATGCGTTGCTGTCTTGAAATGACAAATGAGCCAATGTTTGTCATGAAATTTCAAAATGTTTCACTTTTGACATGTAATAGGTTGTCTATGTTCTATTGTGAATACAATATTTTGTAGATTTGTAAAATATTGCATTCCGTTTACAGTTTGTACTTCGTCCCAACCTTTTTGGAATCGGGTTTGTATATTTTTTAATAAATTCTGCAGTACTAAGTCAGGAAAAAAATATATTATATTTCCGAATATTACTTTTTTCATCAGAAGATAAAATGTAAATAAATGTCAGTAAACAAAGCAACACATTACACAATAGTGCACCTTGAAGACTAAAACCTAATGAAGTAAGAAGCAAGTGTGACAATCAAAGTCCCAGAGGAATTACATTAAATTCTCCAAGACTTACCAGATAATTACTGTACAGTACTGTGTGAAAATGATTCAGACACATGCAAATGCATGCTGTAAACAACAATGCCTTTAAAACTAATGAAACTGCTTCTACCTAAAAGAAAACACTATAAATTATTGCAGTAAACAGTCTCAAACTGAGGGAAGTAACTGTCTGGTATGTTTTGTATCTAAACAGTGGTACAATTTGTGCAGTTGTATAAGTAAAGTTTAGTTTAGTTTAGTTAGTTTTGCAGAGCTTGTTGAAGAATCTGTTCTTCTGGAGGTTTTCTTCTGTCACACTTGCTTCAATTTAGTGCAAAATCCAGGCACCTTTATTATATTTTTTAGTCTGAAATGTGGCTTTATATGCAATGCATTTAATAACATACAGACTTTTATTTTGCATTTTTGTTGGTAAATATATATATATATATAACATAAGTACAGCAAGTGGTGTTTGGTCAGTCACTGGTTACCATTCAAGGAATATATAAGCAAAAATAAGTTATATATTGCAAAGCAGGTAAAATCAATTGTTCAGTTTGACTATGATGCGTCTGTGTGGGTGTGTGTGAATTTGTCTGGTCATTTTCCTCACACTTAATACCCTGCTGAGCCTGAAGGCAAGTGCTGTTCTGGTCAATCAGCAGTCGCTCACAGAACATGACCTTTACTGCCTCACCTGCTTTAGTGCATGGGCATTCCCACAACCCCAGACCTCCCGTTATGCCCAGCTCATGCAACAATATACGGAACACATACTGTATTAGTTAATAATATATAACCATTTTTTTATCCTGTGCATATCCAAATTGTAATATCAGACACTATTCAAGGAAAAACTATACACAATATACGCAATCATGCTAAGTGTTTTATTATTGTTTTATTATTATTATTATTTGAACCCCAGACTCCTTGTCATTGGCTCATTTTTTGGGAAGAACAAGCACATTAAAACAACCTCTGTGATTTCACAGTGTACATCACTCCTACACAATTATATTACAGTCTTTATTATTAGATCCACAGGACCTATATCAAGCTGCTCTGGGCGCCTAGGAGATGATTTATAAAAAACAGAGGATTTTGGGAATATAATAAAGATGAATATTTTCAGAAATGGAAAATAACATGTGTGTTTAGAGTTTGAAATTTTCATCCAGAACATCAGTCTGGATTTCACCAATTTAAAGGAATGCTGAACATAAAAGACTATGACTATGCATAAAGACACCGGTTCTGATGATAGGAACATCGGAAAGCCAGGACAAAAGCAATCTCCTAGAGTAGATCATCAACAGTAAATGTGGATACAGCTGTTCCTGAATATTTAACAGGCACAGAGGTGAAGCAATAAATGACAAAGTAAAGCTGGCACACTAGCACATTAATAACTAATGCAGGAGACGCTAACTAATAGGCTGTTCATTTTAATGAAAATGTCACTGCAAATCAGCAGTTGTCCAAGGTTATTATTTATAAATGTTTCATGTGCTCATCAAAAAGAAGCCATGTCCTATCCAGCATTTTGGCCATGAAAAAAATAATAAAACAAGGCACTGCCACTGACAACTCACACCGAGATATATAAAGTAATATTTAATCAAAGACAGTAAAAATTGCAATTAAAGGAGAAGATAAATTTATTTAATGTATTTAATAAAACAAATGGACAATGTTATAAGGCTACAATAACACATTTGTCATATTGCTTACTTCACACCATCAGTGGTACTGCAAGTTCAAGAGACCGGGATGCCCCATCTATCTGTTCTACTTCTCCTGGGATCGCAAGTGTGAGAGAGAAGCTTATGAGTGATACTGTATGGAGCTATGCTCCTTGTATGATCACCCTTGAAAGTAATGTCCATGTAGAAGTTTCAGACAAAGAGCAATCACAACCCCACTAATGGGGACCAGAACTGTGGGCTGCAACATGATTCTGAAATTCATCATCTTCCACCATGAGGTGTATGCTGGGCACAGCCTAGCACAACAAAAAGTCGACTGCATGGCTGACCAGAGAATGCTCGGTCAGTCTATTTATCCCTTAAAGCATTAATGAGTACAAAACTGCAATAAAAACAATAAAGTTGAATAAAAAAAATAAAAACACAAGAATGCCATTCTGGCTCAGAAATCACCCAGGAAAAAAGGGGTGTGGTAGCCACTGTGAGAGACCAGGTAAATTTATTACTGGGTCATCATCATTATCATCAGATTTATTGCTTAACATATCAAGAAAAGAAGAAGCACAAGAGAAATGGCAGACTTTGTGTCAAAATAAAACCGTGGAATTTTAGCGGTCTTAATTCACGTGGCAAGTTTTAACACTTGTTAGTGATTTCTGAGAAGACTAAACATCAGAATTTATGGAAGGTCTAATAAAGTGGAAAGAAATGGGACACTTCACCACACAGGAAGGTGTATGTGACCAGGAAGGTCACATATTGCTGTTTTCAGGCAAAGACGACAACAAACACCATGGATTTCTATTTGGATTCATATGAATAATTCAGTCTAAAATCCTACAATGCAGTGAGCAGCAGCATCATATCAGCCACATTTACCACAAAGGTGAAAGATATGACTTTTGTTCAGTCAAACAAAAACAAACGATTAGCAGTTCTGCAAGGATTTCGAACATGTACTGGCAGAGACTCAGAACCTACTTTTCATCACAGGTGATTTCAATGCCAATGTCTGGGAAAATGCAAGAGAAACTGAAGTGCATGGGAACAGCAACTATAGCGGTCAGACCCTTACTGACTTCTGTGATGAATATGGATTGTTCATCACCAACACACTTTTCGGCCACCCCAACCGGTAGAGATATTTAAAAAAGAGCCCAAATAAGGAAACCAAAGAGCACAGATTGATTACATCCTGATCAATAGGCATTGGAACCAGTCATTCCACTTTATCCAAAAATATAGAAAACATGTGTGGCAAAAAAAGTCCTCCAGTTATTACAGATAACATTGCAGTGAAATAAAGAAGACGCTCAAAAGAGATAAGCAATCAGAGCTGGATTCATTGTGCTGGAAGAAAATACACAGCAAGGTAACTGCAGGCCTTTATTCCAAATATTGAAGGAGCTCACCAACCCATTCCAGTGTTGTACTGTAGCCACCAAAGAAAAAAGACAAAGACATGTCGAATCACAGGAGGTGTGTCAAAAGTGTAAAGACTACTGTGCAGTTATGAAGAGGGGAACATACAGATTGATGGTTAAGAAAAGGAACAGCCCTTGAAGGAACAAGCAAGCCATGCTAGACTTAGCTACACAAAAGACACCTTGTTCAGATGACATAGCAGACACCAATTGCTCAGAATTCAATACAGTTGGAAAGGTCAGCCAATCACACATCAGCATTAATCAACATGAGAAAAGGAGTCCAACAAGGATGGAACCTCTCACCATGTCTTATCAACACGCTAGGAGAACAAATGGTGAGGAAAGCACTACAAGGATTTATGGGAAGATTCAGAATTGGTAAAAGAACCATTAAAAACCTTAGATATGCTGATGACATCGTTTTTTTGAACAATTCACAGGAAGAACTTGTGTGTTGTACTCTGAAAGCTGCAAAGGAACATCATGCTGACCAGTGCAGCTGAAACACCATCTTTAAACATTGTTTATATTTAACATTATGTTACACACAATGCTAATGGTAAAGTCACACATTTTTTTTAATTAATGGATCTGGTATCTATAATTTGCCTAATATATATCATAAGGACACCAGAGCTGAGAAAACTCACAGGCAGAAAATGCAACTGCCAAATAGAATATTAAAGCTGCCCTATGTGGGAATCAAACCTAGGACTTTTTTGCTTTAGGCTGGTAGCCCTACTCACTGTGTGACTATGCTACCCAGAATGTTTAATAAAGTTTATAAGATGTTGCTCATGCTATATTTACATCATATTTAGCATAATTAGTATAATGGGTACTTTTCTTGCTAGAAATATTTATAAAAGTCATTATATCATACTACATTTTAAATAGCTTATAAAATATTTTTAGATTTTATAATATAATAATAATAAATATTTTTCATAGCTTATAAAAATCTATTTAAACGATAGATAGAGACTGCAAGGTGGAGCAGTGGATAGTGCTGTGGCCTCACAGCAAGAAGATCCCGGGTGTGAGCCTCAGGTGGGGTGACTCGGGATATTTCTCTGTGGAATTTGCATTTTCGCCCCTTGTTTGAGCGAGTTTTCTCCGGGTACTCCTGCATGTCAAAGAAATGCATGATAGGTTACCTGGTGTCTCTGAATTTCCTTTTAGTGTGTGATTGTGTGTGCCCTATAATGGATTGGCCCTCTTAAGCCCAGAGTTGCCGAAAGTTGGCACCTGCTTCCCCGTGACCCTAAAACTAAGAAGCGAGTATAGAAAATAAAAAAAGTTGATTTTGTTACTGATGATAGTGGCAACAGACCGACCTAATGGTGTCTGAACGTGGAGCATAAGCGAGTATACAGGGTGAGCCATTTATGTTGATATATACAGATATATATATATATATATCCATATAAATAGCACACCATATAGATTAATCTGATATCAGGGATTTTTTTTGTTTGTGAAAATCCCAGTAGATCAGCATTTCCAGAAATACTTAGATCAACAAGTCCACTTCAATTCACATTTCCTTCTTATTCTTGCACTTCAGCAAGTTGTCTTGACCACGTCTACATACCTAAATGCACGGAGTTGTGGTCATGTAGACATGCAGGTAGTGGGTGTGAAAGCAAAAGAAGTAGGGGACAGAGTGAGGTGGAAAAGACTGACACGCTGTGGCAACCCCTGATAAAAGGTAGAGGCCGAAAGAAGATGATTTGCAGAAAATGCAGACAGAGTGGGGTGTACCTAATAAAGTGGCCGTTCATGTTTTCTTAATCAGACAGTACGCTTTCGAACAAGACAATTAATTAATTGTATGCCATTGAAAACATTTTTGACACTAAAATAAAAACACACGAAAAAACATTCGACGCCGGACAAACATATGCATTAAACGAAACCACGGTGCAGCTAACCGTAAGCTGACGCGTCATCAGTAAGCGCCGTTCGAGCAAGTAAACCCGATCTTTTTCTCATCTGGATGATAAAATTCTGCTTGCATATGCGATATATCTCGGTGTGAAATTAAGTGTGCGTTTTGATGACGAATGTTTTAGGAAGTGGTGGCTGCAGCGTGGAAAGATCACCGCCAAGGATTTAAAACAGTTGTAGCTCTTAATGTTTTTTGGACCATAGAATTATAAAAGGCTACCAGACATGGAGAACTGGAGCCTTACCTCACTTTGTGTTTTGCTTGTACTAACAGTGAAATGGGCTGTGAGTTTTAACTCTTACTCAGGTTAGTAGATCGTGGTTAAACGTGAGCTCATTGAATTACAGAGTAATAAAAATAGCTACATGAAACTCTTTATTAAAGGATTTCAATAAGGAAATCTGATCAAACCTCATGCTGTTGTTGTCGCACAAAATAGGCGCTGGAAAACCAACGATGTTTGGTGATTATGAAGCCCAGAGACACTGGCAGGAAGTGACGTACAATCTCCCTGTTAATGAATGGTCGGTTCAAAACGTTTATTCATTTCTTTATCTATATATATATATATTTTAAAAATATATAAACTGCGTTCCTGAGTGAGGAATAAAATAAATCACGACATGGTGTATCGTTATTGGAATTGATCACTGACTTTATATTTTCCCACCATACATAGGAATGTGCTGATCTATTTTGTACCTCCTGCGTCACAACATTATTCTAATATTGCCTATTCTTTAGTGAATCTTATAAAATACATCAGATTGGGTTCACTTTTTTTTAGGAGTTAGCATGTTCTCTGCCGGTGTTTCCCAGGATGCTCTGGTTTTCTCAGACAGTCCAAAAACATAGAAAAGGTTAGGTGAAAATGAGGTATCAAATTCACCTGTTCCATTCTAAAGATTGTGCTTCTCTTATTTATCAAGTAAGGTAAATTGGGTTTTATTGTCAATTCTACCATTTACAGAGAAATATGGGAAAAAATGAAAACTAAAAGCAACATTCCTCAAGTATATACAGGTGCTACGTAAGACAACACAGGACAATGCTACAAAACTAATATGAATACACAGAACTAATATGTAAAGTGCACAAGAGCCATCATATGTAGGACAGAACATTGCAAGACAATACAGATTCGGGGTGGCACGATGAACAGTGAAGTTGCCTTGCATCAAGAAGGGACCGTGATTGATTCCTGAATGCATGTTCCACCCAGGTTTGCATTGGTTTTCTCCGGGTACTCCGTCTTCCTCTTAGACTCCAAAGACCAGCAAGCTAGGTGTATTGGAGATGCTAAATTGTCGTATGAACTTGTGTATAAAATGAAACTTGTGTTCCTGTCATTAACATGTCCAAGTTGACGTTAAGAAATCAATAAACTAACAAACAATACAGATTCTTTTCTGCTGTCTATGTAACAAAAATCTGATTTGATATCCGGTTTATCAAACAAAAACCATTTATTATGGAAGAGGCCAGTTTGTTACTGCCTTTCTGTCTTCTGGATGTCAGTTTAGTTATATTCAAATGAATGACACTGGTTACTTATTTCACAAATGCTACATAAAGATATCCTTACAGGAAAGTCCATAGTATCAGTGTCATGAATCCTGCGTTCAGTCTGCTAGTTCAATGTGAGTTAAATTTCATCATAGAACACTCTTTATATGAATGATTTTTACAATAGAAATGAATATTAGACATGTTTTAATCTAATATAAACTAGTAGAGTAATACAACATGAATCACCCGTCTCTGACCAATCAAATATAAAAATTTAACTGTGCCATGGTATAATAATAAAAATAAAACTTTCAGTTTTGCTTTATATTGATGCTACAATATTGTATCCACGCACTTGTAGGTACTTCAACACTACAGACAATGACTTGAACTACTGGGGCTTGGATTATCCTCCACTAACAGCCTACCACAGTCTGTTATGTGCACATGTGTAAGTGTCGGACTTGAGTTTAATGTTATGAACTGTTGTATTATTTTTCTGTTGTTACCTTTTGGAGTAAAGAAATGACAAACACGAAGAATTATGAAAATGGCAAAATGAGAAAGTTTATTGAAATATAAAAAGACAAACCTGGCCAGGGACGTCTCCCGAAGCTCACAGTGAAGAATCTCTACCCCTACTAAAGGGCACCTCCCCCCACCCAGTAGCTCATGTCTTAGATCATGTGATTATTTTACCAAGAACTTAATTATAAAAATCATTTATCTTTAAAGTTGGAACTGCAAGTTTCACCCCTTTTCTCCCTCTGAAGCAGCACCTATTCAATCATTTACAATCATGAAACAGCGTTGCACTTGAGTCTGAAAAAAACTACAATAATACTTCTCTGTCATGGGAATTGGATCGAATCCAACTTTGACATTATCAGCTTTTATACGCTCGAGTTTCCCGATACAGCAGCTTCTTCCCCAGGTGACCAGCATCCTACACACTGCTAATGTCAACGCTAACACAGAGCTTTCAATCCTCTCTGCTTCCGAAGTGCTTTTATTCTGGCTTACTGGTCTCTGAAAGACCCTTAATGTAAGCCACTATATTCCACAAAAAGCCCTCAGCATAATCCTCCCGATTAGAAAATGAAGAGCAGTTATTCATGTGAGTCTGCAAGGATGTGAAAAAGCTGGTGATGCTTCTTATTTACACGGGGGAAAGAGAACGAGGGTCTTCATTCATGGACCGCTTTAGTCACACTAATCTAATTAGTTTTCTGCCATTTTGGTGAATTCGGTCTTAAAGTCAATCATTTATAAAGTCGCAGTTTGGGGTGCGGTCATGATGAGGAGCTGAAACCTGACTCCCATCTGATGTAATTAATCAAGTCTCCCAAATGTCTGACTTTTTGTTCCTACGCTGTCCCGGAACTGGACAGGTAAAGTTATTCATCATCAGTGGTCTTTCTTTTTCCAGGGTGGGAGATGCACGTTACGCCAAGCCGCTTCCAAGACAAACACGTCTCGCTCAATGCG